>SKCR01000224.1:0-54990 GCA_019454045.1 Zanthoxylum bungeanum
TGCATTAGATGTATAATATAGCTTCTTGAGGAAAATTCCCGCTTAGAAATAAGGCTGTAAAGTGACATGTATTGGATACATGTTTCTTGATCCGTCTTGTCAGTATGGTTTATGGGTATCTTTCTATAACTGCATCCGAGTTCGTGCCAAAGCTGTGAGGGTGTAGGTTATGGGATTTTATCCATACCGTTGTATATTGATACTAGACAAATTCAAGTGAAAGTGGAAATCCTGAACGTGCCAAAGCTGTCAGGACTACATCGATAGCTTGAGTTTGTCATTGACAAGTGAAGCATTGATACTCCTCCTTGTGAACGTGCCAAAGCTTTCATAACTAGAAATGGTCAGGACCAAAACCAGGAGTCACTGGTGAGTAATTGACAATGAGTTGTCTACCTAATGAATATACGTATGCGAGATCGTGCCAAAGCTGTGAGTCGAAATATATTCATGGAATCCCATTCTCACTATGGAATTCGATTTAATTATCGAATTCCCGTTGTCCGTTGGGATTACAGTATTACGTAAAGTAGTGGGAGACACTGCTGGGTTAAAAATCCATAACTTAAGCAGTGTGTAATTTTATGGAATTTCCTGCTTTTGTTTTCCTTTTATTCTATATTGTTTATAGAATTATACTTCTAATCCGCTACATGCTTATTACTTGAATATGTTTTCTGAATTTACTTATGGTTGCGTAATTCTAGAATAGGTTCTTGAAAGACAGTAGACTTAGATATTGTTAGATTAGTTGAAACCATCGGGAACTGTTGTTCCAATTTTCTTGAAAATCTAGATGGTTTGTGACTTAGTTACTAAGTCACGATAGGTAATCTAAATGGATATATGGTTTAGGATATAATTATCTAGTAAAATAGTTTCTTATGAAGTAAGAATTGACTTGAATTAATTCATGTCTCGAGATTCTTGACTGGCATTAGGAAAACCCCATTAGTATTTGTTTATCTTATAATGACGTTTCTTGGCTTTAATGACTTTTAGAAGTCACGTGTTTGACATAGTTTGCTAATCAATCATTTGCAATTGTTGTGAATAATTGAACGCAAATTATGATGCTAAAGAAAAGAGATGTGTATAGTTATGTATAGAAAATATAGATTCTCACAATACGACAACTGTAGGTATTGGATACCAGATCTCCCGTCTAGTTAATTAAAATAATGTTTAATAACTGTTTTGATATTTGATATCAGACATTGTGACTATTGGATAGTTATTTGTTATTTATAAACAATTGTTACATATTTTAATATGACTAGTAGTGTCATTAATGAAAATATTAACATTAGGAAAATTTCGGTTAACTAAATAACTTAGAACTGTGCTTTATGAGTTTTTATCACATAAGCATTAGATGCTTGTTCCTTATGGTAAAGGATGGTCTGATACGAGATCACACCATATATCCTTAACCATTTAATGAATATGTATTCAGGATATAATTAAATCTCATTTAACTAATGATCGTCAGTGGACCACAAGATTTATTAGACTAATACATTGGATGTATATAGTTTAATGAATTAGAAATTGCCTTAGCTAGTTTTCTTTACTCCGTAATTTAGTTAATGAATTGTCATGGCTTATTGCGTGTTTCTAAAAGAAAACATGTTGAACGTCTTGAATTGTTCGAGAACTTTCAAAATGTTTATGATGAAACGCTGATAGAATATTTTGAATGGTTCAAAGATATTCTATTTTTAGTGTTGAAAACTATAAAATTCATTGCAAGTCTTTGAATTGTTTAATATGTTTGATATGATCAAATATATGAATTTAAGGCAATTTGTTCTAAATTTATTTGATGAATGTGATTCTTACTCAATATTAAACTTCCACGATTCCATCTTGATGGAATTGTTCAGTGGGAGTAATCGAATCTTATATGATTTGATTCGTTTGATATTGAGTATTACCGAATTAATTTTCAGTACTGTTGGGGTTATGCTCCAGTAACACTAATTCATCTCTTTAATTAAGGGTCCATTAGTTTCTACAGTTACATATATGATGTGTATAGTAGAAAATTCGAATCTTGAAAAGTTTGAGATTTGAATCTTTATTTTGTATAATAGTTATATAATTGAAAGCACTTGCGTCTCGGAGGTACAAGTAAGGTTTGTCATTTATTATATTTAATGGAATATTGTATTCTATTTGATAGAATATATTTTCTACGATCCCGAGTAATAAAATTGTTTTATTATTTGGTGTTAACATTGGATGTTGACGATTGCAGAAAATATTTGACTGAGTGAAGTCAAATTGTGAGAATGATAAACTGTAATGGAAATACATAATTAATAAGATGAAAAGACCCTACAATATCTTCCGTATAAGTTCAATAGGATGTCAGAATCATTTGCAAAGTATTTGATACTTATTGGTTTTGTTGTTTTCTTATTGAAGAAAATTATCATATAAATTGTAGTGGGAGCGATATTTGATATCGATTTCGGAAATTACCATTGAACCTTAGATCTAAAATTGTTCATGGCTTACTACGATCAAATTTGATTTTGATTAAGTTTTCGTTATGAATAGTTATAAAATGTGCAAATTGTTTATGCAGCAAAAACAAAGTGATCTTGATGAAGGTTCGACCTTTATAATATGACAGTGAGAAATGTTATACTCAATAGTCTATTGTAGATTCTGAGAATACTTGTCTCTAGTCGCACTAATTGAACAGTTAAAGATTTTTTGGTTAATGTTGATATTAACTATGTATTTTGGCTAAAGAATGCAAAGTGTTGTTCTTGAGTAATTTCTTCGAATGAGAGATCCGTCATGATTTTTTTGTTTGAAGAGTTCATTTTAGAATGGCCCTAGAGTTTGTATTCTGCTAAAATCAAAGTTTGATATACTAGCTTATGGAGCCTATTGTAAACTCAGATGAGCTTTCCGAAAATCTGTGTTCTCTAATTTTGATACAATCAGATTGTCTGATTTTATCAAAACATAGAGAATACATAAATGATAGTAGGGTCAGTGAGAGCGTACAAATTTCTTTCTAGTGTTATATATCCTAACTACATTATCATTATTAAAGTAATAATGAGATGTTAGTGAAGTAAAACGTTTACTTAAGTCTTCTTTTCTCCGTGTAAGCAGTGAGAGTAGCCTTTGTTATATTTGATATAAAGTTTTATATATGATATAAAACTAAGAGACTCATGAGATATTCCCATTAGTCGCATATTAGATATGATCTAATAAAGGACATGGTAAGACTATCTGTATGACAGTTAGTATAACTGTTTGACAGTTAATGTGTCTTTTATATATATAGTATTCATCTTTCGTAAAGGATGATACCTTTGTCGAAAGTGAGATTCATTACAATGTCTAGTCAATCTTATGCATCATAAGATGATGGCATAGTGAATACTATATCATATGCGATTAAATATATCAATTTAATCGTAATTGTTATGAGTTATTTTGATATGCTGCTGACCATGTGATGGATCTTGAAACATGTTCTTTGTGATCTTTGAGATATTAAGAATAAATTTCTTTTTCCTGGAGAATTTAGTCTGCAACCATAAGGTCAGATTAGTTTTGATTCTAATTATGATATTAGATGGTCTATGTCATATAAAGTCAGAAAAGATGCATTGGGAGTGTCACCGTTGATTCTACTAAACTAGTGGAATCTGTTGCAACTTATGAAGTATTGACTTATGAAGTTGCATAGTAACCCTATAGATTAGAAGTTTTCGTATTAGTGTAATGCTTGCGGTTGTCTTATAGTATTTTGATTTGATCTCTAAATACATAGACAACTTAGCAGCTATTACACAATACTGATATATCGTCTGAGTCATATTGATGTAGAATTTGGATTCTGCAAAATATGAATGATTCTGGCTAAGGAAAACTGTTAGGTTTGTTGGAAAGACTTGATGTGTTAAACAGACTTACTTGTTTGTTGCCTACCTTTTGAGTGCAATGTGAGCTCTTAAGGGCCATGAGTATATGATACACATTGAGATGTGTATATGATACCATGGATTGGCACTAGAGCAAGTGGGAGAAATTGATAGGGTTGGTGCTCAGAGTGCCAATCTGGATCGTATTTATGTCCGACTCATAAATATGAGCAATTCTATTTTCCATAATATTACTAATTTAATGGTAGCACCATTGTCTTTTATACATTTATTTGATCTAATTTCGATTAGATATCTGATTATGATTAGATCGAAACTGTATCTGGTTCAATGATACGTGTATATTAGACAAAGACCTTAGGATTTACAATATAGTGCACAGTTACAACGTAGTTTGTAATTGACATTGGGAAGCACACTATTAGATGTATATCCTTATATAAAGTTGCTGGTCAAGATTTACTAACACGGGTCGGTTAGTAAAATTCGCTGAGACCAGTACATGACGTATATCGTGACTTGGTCCGATGATTATCCCAGTGAACCATGACTCTCGGGAGACTCGTATAGACATGTAGGTGTTTATTTGATAAGACACTGAACGACTCATTGAAGATTTCCTAATAGATGGTACACCAACGTCAATAGGAATCTTCACGAGTTGAGCGAGCATAATGGTCATTTGACTTGAGATACCACAGTGGGATATATGAGTTATCCTCCACACTTTGATGGCAGTCACATCACCAATCTATTCATGATCAGACCTCTGCTTTTTCGTTGGGTGTGGACTGATGCTCATGATATCCAGTGTGTATCAAGATATGATTCGACAGTCCTGTGTACAGGGCATAGACATCCTCACGAGTTTATGATCTAGTAAATCCATGGTCGGGGTATAACTTCAGAAATCAGTTCCGATGTTATTTAGAGATCGTAAATTGAAAGTCGACTATATTATACCGAAAGGGTTTGACATTTTATCTATACCCCATGTATAATATGGATAGCCTGTGACAGAGGAATTATACGTATGCAATGACCTCGATTTGCATAATTTAGCGAGATTATCCGTGGTCGTCATAATCCATGAGTGGGTGGATTATGGACACGAAATTGGATTTGCACAATATGAAGTGTACTCGTTGAGCACTTGGGAAACGCGATATGAATAATACAGATTATTCATAATACTTCATCGGATTAAGTGAGTTAATTCAGATCGTTTAATCGGTTAAACGACAACACATGCATTAGAGGATTTTGGTCAATCCTAATTATTGTGTATTTATATTTTATACATAATACGATTAGATACACATTAATTATTCATCAAATGAGATTTTGAAACATACCATAAATATATGTATTTGTTATTTAATGTAAATAAAAATACATATATGGATGTTATTTAATTATATAGTTATTTAATTGTTAAATAATTAAATAATTGAAAATTAAATATCTTATCCATTTTTCATAATTAGTATGATAAATGGTGATATATAATTGGAACACATGGCATATTTTTTTATTAAACTTTATATGTTCAATTTTTATTGGTTAATTTAAAGTTTGATTGAATTTAATTAGATTAAATTTGTAAAATGCCAAATAAACCCCTACAAAGTCGATTCCTCTTATTTTGTATTTTGAAAATTTGTTCTCTCTCTTGTTCATTCACCATAGCTGAGAGCTTTAGGATAGAAATGGGTTTCATGTTGCTTGATGATTCAAGTGAACAAATGAAGGAAAAAAATTCAAGAAAAGCTTGGAAATCAAGAGATTAAAAGGTAATCTTTTATAACCCAAGCTTGAAAATTAGTTTCATGTTTTCTTGAATACTTAGAATAGTTCTAGGGTTCTTTTTTTTTTTTTTTTATGAAAAATTGGGGCTTTTGGTTGTGGTGGTTGGATTGGAAGATAATGAAGCATGTGTGAAATATTTTGGATGTAATTAGTGTAATAGTGTCCAATTTTATCATTTGATGATTTGTTACCATTCTAGATTGTTATGACCATTCTTGTAATGCCTAGAAGTATTCTTGGGTGATTCATATGTGGTGACTTGATTTGGTGTTTTGATTAATTGGATTAATCTTAAAAAAATTGGATTTAAAGCATGTAATTTGGTAATTTTCGGTTTCCTGATCAGATCTGTTAAAACTAGAAATTTTGTCATGCATTTGATGTCATATGAATGTAATGGATGTATTTTGGGAGTTTGAACAATTTCCAGAAAGTGTTTCGGAGTTGAAATAAGCGAAATCGGCCAAAATTCGGTGTTATCGGGTGACTTTTGAGTCAACCGGGTGACGGCTGCCCAAACAGTGAATCCTTCATTGTTCGGGCATCCCATGAACTGCCTTGACACTATTGGGGCTGACCTGGACAGTCCCCATAAGTGTCGGGTGGTCGGTTCGGTCAAAAACGTATTTTGCATCATTTTGCGGAAAAACTGTTTTCGTAAAAGTTTCGCGACGTTTCAACCTTATTTATGTTGATATTTGATATTGAATAAATAGGTTTAGGTGAAATATGAATAAATTAGTCATATTAGATATTGAATAATTTATTCGATAATTTGAAAAAGTTTTAAATTACGATTTCGCCCGAACCGCGCTTCCGCTGATCCCATCGCCCGAAACCCCAACACCTATTACACAAAATTTTCACTATAAATGATTATTTTTTTTTTTCTAAAAGTTATTTCAAAAAGAGAAATTATCTCTGAACCATTTTCAGTTTGAGGAAAATACATGTAGTCACCACAGATTTTTGACAATGACACTGCCCTCTTGGGATGTATGCCCTAGAGCTACTTGAAAGTAAATGGTTATATATGTTTTGAAATAAAATGATGCATTATTCATATATCAAAGTGTTTGTTTTAATTTCGCATATTATAAATTATCTTGATTACCCTAGATTACTTATGTGCCTTGAGACTTAGTGTATGAGTGTCATACACAAAGGATTTAGGTCTGAAGTTAGTAATCTTAAATAGTCCATAGAAAGAAAACAAAGCGGGTACTTTGTTTGTGGTTTATCTATAACTGCGGTAAATTATATATTTACATGGCGACTTTGATCAGGGATCGTCCATGTAGAGACATGAGAATGAAGGCAACTTATATGATGTGATCATATAGGACAAGAATAAAAATAAATAAAATTTTGTGTGACATTAATCTCTATATTGTTTAGGGATTAATTTTGTGAGACTAGCCCACACTACTTTCCGTTGGTTGTGAGACATAGCACGGAAGCCCTTATGGTGTTGAACCAAAAATTATTATTTTTCATCTTTATTTCCCACGGCAGTGAAGTGTATTTTTCCTTCACTCACTTCACTGCATCAACTTGTGTTGGTGAAACAGAGCTCGGTTTGTTTTGTTTTTGATCCGGAAATTTTAGGGAACTTCAAGGGATTCTTTGGGGCTGTGTTGGGGCTGTTTTTCCCTTGAAAAATCAGACCTAATATTCAGTAGTGACTCACGGTAGTAAGGGGCTGATTGGGAAGTGAGCTGAGCGCGAATCGAGTCCAAAACAGTCCTGTTTTGTGTGGCTATTCGGGGACTGTTCCGGGGCTGTTTCGGGGCTGAAATTTTATTCAAAACAGTAGCAAAATTTCAGTGGTACCGCTGGTCACATTTGGCCACTCAAAGGGAATGGCAGAAAAAATTTTCAAGTCCGATCCGGGTGCTTAATGTTGGACAATTCTGACTCATAACATCACTATTTGTAAAAGACATTGTGGTTTTTGTACAAATTAACTATATGACAAAGGAAATTGCTATTTTATCATTTTGTAATTAGATTACTTGAATATATAAATGTAAAAATCCTTATGATTAGTTCCGGATTAATAAGATATAAGACAATATCAATCCACGTAAGGTTTAATCGTTAAATATCCTTAGTCGTAGTATTATCGAGACTGGACATCGATAATGCGGAATAGGCTAGTATTGCACTTATGCGCATTATGGAAGCTTAACAGTATAGTTCTCATATATTTAAGCATTGGATACTTATGCAAGTGTGATAGGAGGTTGTGTTTGCCGATGGTACGGAAATAGCTTCGCTCTGGATAGACCCATCAGAATCCCATTGGTAGTATGACTATGTGTTTATGGGAATCCGAATCAGGGTAGGTGTATTTGGTCTTAACCTGAGACATGCATCGCTAATACTTGTGACAATCAGTACGTTTTGATTTTGGTCGTCTGGGGCTTTAACAGGTTCTGTGTACGCCTCTTCTGAGTTTATTGAGAATCGTAGTGTATTGGGTGTGATGTCAAGATGGAAGTATCACTTCAGTCATATGAAGATGATGATCACACAGGGATACAGAACTGGTACTCTAATATGTTGCAACTATCGGGATAAATGACAAGGTCATGATTATCTGATTAAAGAGACTAGTTGCTAGTGATCCGATATATGCTTCATACGGGGTAGACACAATTTCAGCCCTAGGCCTAACATGTGACATCCGATACTGGATCGTAATACGCAATACTTAGTATACTACGCTTGATAAAAATTATGTATTCCTTAAAAGAAATTTCTGGAGAATTGGGTAAACACGATGCTTTGCTAGAAGCCAACCATGTATTGTAAATCGGTAAGAATGTGGTACGGGGTACACACGTATTCGGATAGTCCGACGACCATATTTACTGCCCACATATCCAGGAATCTCATGGGTCGCTTCCTAAAGATTCACCGATGACGTTTGACTCGAACAGAATTAATCTAGGATTAATTATAAGAGAGAAAATTAATCTGGGATTAATTACGGCAAGAATTTATCTGGGATAAAATTCGATTAGTAGAGAGAGAGCGATTAATTTGGAATTAATCGATTAAAAAATATATCGGATATATTAATTGAAATTAGATTTCAATGCGGAATTAAAATTGGATTTTAATTCGGGCAAACGAATTAATTTAGAATTAATTCGTAAGCGACTTTAATAATAATGTCGCAAAGGTAAATTTGTTAATTCGGAATTAAACGAACCTGGGCCCGAGCAAAGTTGCGTGTTGGATTGTTCGACTTAAATTCAGAATTTACAAGTGAAAAATTCAGAATTTTTCGGCCATGGTTTCTCTGATTATTTCCATACTCTCAAATGATAAATTAACAGGAGAAAATTATGTTAAGTGGAAAAGTAACATGAACGCTATCTTGGTCTGCGAAGACCTAAAGTATATCCTGACGGAAGAGTGTCCTCCCGAGCCGGCCAGAAATGCTGGCCAAGTTGTGCGCGATGCCTACCAGAAATGGATCGCAGCTAATGAGAAACCCCGCTTCTACTTGCTAGCAGGGATGTCTGAGGTTCTTGCTGCAAAGCATAAACCTATGGCTTCAACATCTCAGATGCTTGAGTCAGTACAGGGCATATTCGGGCAGCCTTCGGAGCGTCAACGTCATGAGGCCATGGTCTCAATGATGACTGCTAAGATGAAGGATGGGACATCAGTCCGAGAGCACATCTTGAGGATGATGACCTATCTCAACACTGCTGAAACCCATGGAGCTCGTATTGACGAGTGTAGCCAGGTGACCACGATAATGGAAACTCTTCTGAAGAGTTTCCTGCAGTTTAAAAGCAACTATGTTATGAACAAGTTTACTTTTACGTTGACCCAGCTGCTTAATGAGCTCACCTATACGAGTTCATGTTTGTGGATCCTCGTAAGTCCAGTACTGAGGCAAATGTTGCCAAGTCTTCAAAATCTGCAAAGATGAAGAAAAAAGGAACTGAGAATGCTAAGGCTAATGGTACAGCTACTTGATATAAGTAAACACCTTATTAAAGGTGACTTTACTATGATAGTTGGGACAAAGGATGATGTTTCAGTAAAACAGTGGGAGTTATCAGTTTTCAATTTTCAAATAAAAGCTATTTGAATTTAAAAAAAGTGTTATTTATTCATATTTTCTCACATAAATTTGATTTCTGTTTCAAAACTATTGCATGATGGTTTCCATTTTATCTAATAATAATAGTTATTATTTCAAAATGGATTACTTATATGCAAAAGAAATTAGGAGATAATTTATATTGTTAAGATTGTTAACATATAACCCACTACTCAATACTGAATATTTAAGGTAGAGAAACCTAAAACTAAACTGTAAAAGATTTCTCACGATGACACATATCTGTGGCATCTTAGACTTGGTCATATCAACCTTGACCGGATAGACAGATTGATAAAGAATGGAACCTTAAACCAATTAAAGCTTGGAACTTTACCAGTTTGCGAATCCCATTTAGAAGGAAAAATGACTAAGAGACCTTTTACTGGAAAAGGTATAAGAGTCAGTCAACCACTTGAACTAATACATTTGGACATTTGCGGACCGATGAATGTAAGAGCCCGATGTGGTTATGAATACTTCGTCACATTCATTGACGATTATTCTAGATATGGGTATGTTTACCTAATGCAGCACAAGTCAGATACTTTTGAAAAGTTCAAAGAGTATCGTGCTGAGGTTGAGAACCAGTTAGGTAAAACAATCAAAACTCTACTATCAGATCGTGGAGGAGAATACCTTGAAAGAGATTTCGAGGAATTCTTAGTTGAACATATGATAGTATCCCAGCTCACAACACCTGGAACACCATAGCAAAATGGCATTGTAGAGAGGAGAAATCGGACCCTACTAGACATGATGAGATCTATGTTTAGTTATAGCTCACTACCTAGTTCGTTCTGGGGATATGCACTACAAACTGTAATGCATATCCTTAATGTAGTTCCATCTAAGTCTGTTCCTAAGACTCCTTTAGAGTTGCAGAGTGGTCGTAAAACTAGTTTACGATATTTCCGCATATGGGGGTGTCCAGCACATGTGCTGAAGAATAAGACTACAAAGTTGGAATCACATTCACAGGTGTGACTATTTATAGGCTATCTTAAGGAGACTAGGGGTGGATTTTTCTATTGTCCTGAAGATAACAAAATGTTTGTATCGACAAATGCTACGTTTCTAGAGGAGGACTATATGAGGGAGTTCAAACCTCGAGGTAAAGTGTTACTCGATGAGTTACTTGCTGGTTCGACCAGTACACCATTGTCAATGACAGTTGACAAATACATAGCTCCTTCGACATCTGAGCGTCAGATGCAAGCTCATCAGAATGATCTACCACCTAGATGTAGTGGGAGGATTGTACGACAACCTGATCGCTACCTTAGAGTTGGAGAGGCATAAGTTGTCGCATCCAGCGATGGTATAGATGACCCATTGACCTTTCGTAGTGCAATGAATGATTCTGATAAAGAGGAATGGCTCAAAGACATGAACCTAGAGATGGAGTCTATGTACTCCAACTCAGTCTGGGAACTTGTAGACCAACGTGATGGGGTGAAACCCATAGGTTGCAAGTGGATCTACAAGAGGAAGATGGGAGCATATGGGAAGGTTCAAGGCTAGGCTAATGTCCAAGAGTTATACCCAGAAAGAGGAGTTGACTATAAGGAAACTTTCTCGCCAGTAGCCATGCTCAAATCCATCCACACTCTTCTATCCATTGCCGCATATTATGACTATGAAATTTGGCAAATGGACGTCAAGACTGCATTCTTGAATGGAAATCTTGATGAGAGTATCTATATGGTACAACCAGAGGGGTTCATAGCCCAAGGTCAAGAGCAAAAGGTTTGCAAGCTATAAAGGTCTATTTATGGACTTAATCAAGCATCTCGATCTTGGAATATAAGATTTGATACCACGATCAAGTCTTATGATTTTGAGCAGAATGTCGATGAGCCTTGTGTATACAAGTCATTGACATGAAGTTGGTTTTTCTTATTTTATATGTAGATGATATTTTACTCATTAGGAACTATATACAGATATTATCGGACGTGAAAACCTGGCTAGCTAACCAATTCCAAATGAAAGATTTGGGAGAGGCCAGTTATGGTCTTGGGATTCAGATACTTCGGGATTGCAAGAAATGACTGTTAGCTATGTTTCATGCATCCTATATCGACAAGATCCTTGTGCGATTTGGGATGCATAATTCGAAGAAAGACAATCTTCCTTATCGGCATGGAATTCATTTGTCAAAGGAACAGTCTCCTAAGACACCTCAAGATGTTGAGGAAATGAGACATATCCATATGCCTCAGTAGTTGGTAGTCTCATGTATGTTATGTTATACACGAGACCGGACATCTGTTTTGCAGTGGGAGTAGTCAGTAGGTTTCAGTCGAACCCATGATTGGATCACTGGGTGGATGTGAAACACATTCTCAAGTATCTTAAGAAAACGAGAGATTATATGCTTGTATATTCCGGTGAGGATATGATCCTAAGGGGTATACAGACTCTGATTTTTAGACATATGTCGATTCTAGGAAATCAACATCTGGATCAGTGTTTACCCTAGGTGGTGGGGCTATAATATGGCAGAGTATAAAGCAATCTTGCATTATTGACTCCATCATGGAGGCTGCTTGTGAAGCAGCTAAGGAAGCAGTCTAGCTCTGTAAATTATTGGGAGATCTGGAAGTTTTCCAGATATGAATAAACCACTCACACTTTATTACGATAATAGTGGTGCAGTGACAATTCAAAGAACCAAGAAGTCACAAGAAAGGAAAGCATATAGAGAGAAATTCAAAGGAACCTGGCTGATCCGATTACAAAGACCTTGTCGGCTAAAGTGTTTGAAGGTTACCTAGATGGTCTACGATTACATGATATGTCTCATTTGCTCTAGTGCAAGTGGGAGATTGTTGGGATGTATGCCCTAGAGTTACATGAAAGTAAATGGTTATATATATTTTGAAATAAAATGATGCATCATTCATTTATCAAAGTGTTTGTTTTAATTTCGCATATTATAAATTATCTTGATTACCCTAGATTACTTATGTGCCTTCAGACTTAGTTTATGAGTGTCATACACAAAAGGATTTAGGTATGAAGTTAGTAATCTTAAATAGTCCATAGAGAGCAAACAAAGCGGGTACTTTGTTTGTGGTTTATCTATAGCTGCGGTCCATTCTATATTTGTATGGCGAATTTGATCCGGGATCGTCCATGTAGAGACTGAGAATGAAGGCACCTTATATGATGTGATTATATAGGACTGAACCCAGATGGAAATGACATTCTTATAATATCTGTTAAACAAAAAAAGTCATTTCAATCTACTAGATGGTCATATATGGATTGATCTTAATCCTGAGTGTACTACGAACTCCTGCATGACAGACTATGTCCTTTGATTTACAAAGGTGAGGTTGGTGTAGCAGTCCCGACCAATAGCTACGTACTTTGGGGACATGGTCTGGTGTGTAGCTGGGGACGATTTACATAGACATGGAGTTCACTCATTCTTGCGAGAAGTAGATGAGTATCTTTCTTAAGGGTTGATTCGGTACTTGAACGGTTAGAGCGCTCAAGTCTTTCTATTATGAATAGAAAGATTAAAAATCATAATGGTTATGAATAAATCGCTCATTAGAGAATCAATGGTACTTAAGGTAAAAATAATTAGAGGGGTATAACGGACATTATGATCTGACTCTAATTACGAGATACTCGTGAAGGGTTAATCTATATGTAGTGACTATATTGATGGACACCGACTTGGTTCGGCTTAATATACCATCTGCGGTAACGAGAGTGCAACTTCAGGTTTTGAGTGGAATAGCTCAGAGTTAATAATTCAGAACATTTAATTAAGAACTTAATTAATATTTTGATATTATTGAAGCTCGGAACCGTTGGTCCATTTGTTCCCCGTGCTAGCTCAATATACTGTAGAAGATTTAGTATAATTGGATAGTCCAATTATATACTCACATATGTATAAATATTATTAATATGATTAATAATATTTTGTCACACTTGAAACTATATATTAAAAGTTAATATATTAGTTTAATAATTATATGATAATTATTGAATGCATAATATTAAATTATATATGATATAATTTAATGAGGCCAAATTTGGAATTCCAAATCTTGGGTTTTGGAAACCCTTGGTGAGTTATGCTAGGTTGCAAAACTCTTGCATTAAATTTGGAAAACTCTTGGTGAGTTATACTAGGTTGCATAACTCTTGAATTTAATTTTGGTGGTTACACTTTTTGAAAGGTAATTGCAATTTTAATTTTGTAACATATCATTCATTATGGTAATTGAATTTGATGTTGTAAAATTAATTCAAAATAATCACTATGGCCGAATATTAGAAAATGTGGAAGGGGAAAATGGTTTTTGTTTTTCGAAAATAAATTAACCCTAAGTATAAGAAGAAAAATATTTTTTTCTTTTTATATAAACTTTTCATTTTACCCTAGCCTCGATCTTCTTCTTCTTCAAACTCTCTCAAGTGTTGAGAAAACAAAAGGAAGAACAAGAATAAAAATAAATAAAATTCTGTGTGACATTAATCTCTAAATTGTTTAGGGATTAATTTTGTGAGACTAGCCCACACTACTTTCCGTTGGTTGTGAGACATAGCACAGAATACCTTATGGTGTTGAACCAAAAATTATTCTTTTTCATGTTTATTTCCCACAGCAGTGAAGTGCATTTTTCCTTCACTCACTTCACTGCCGCAACCTGTGTTGGTGAAACAGAGCTCGATTTATTTTGTTTTTGATCCGGAAATTTTAGGGAACTTTAAGGGATTCTTTGGGGCTGTGTTGGGGCTGTTTTTCCCTTGAAAAATCAGACCTAATATTCAGTAGTGACTCACGGCAGTATGGGGCTGATTGGGCAGTGAGCTGAGCGCTAATCGGGTCCAAAACAGTCCTGTTTTTGTGCGGCTGTTCGAGGCTGTTCGGGGACTGTTCCGGGGCTGAAATTTTATTCAAAACAGTAGCAAAATTTCAGTGGTATTGCTGGTCACATTCGGCCACTCAAAGGGAAGGGTAGAAAAATTTCAAGTCTGATCCGGGTGTCTAAGACGTTTTCGCTGCGCGAGGAAAACGTTTCCTACATGCACCACCTTTGATTTGTATTTTGTATCAACGAGCCACTTTTCTGTTAACGATATTAAGTGAATGATGACGTTAGAATGATATTTTTATCAAATCACTATATTATAGTGGCTCATTTATACAAAATCGAAAGGTTATAGATGCATTGACATTATCACAATTCTTTGATGGTGCAAAGATAATATCTAAAAAATAAAATAAAATAATAATTTTCAATGTAATAATAATTCATATAGTTATATATAATAAATTCATATTATTATTAAATTGAAAACGCATAAAATTTAACATTTCAAACTTTTCATTTTTTGTGATAGCGTAAAGACTGTTCTAGTTGTGATATTTCTAATAGATGGTCGTAGGGAGCTATGGCAGGGCTGTTGCTAGTGGAGCGGGGGAGTTATGGCAGGGCTGTTGCTGGTGGAGCGAGGGAGCTATGACAGACATGCATGTGGTGAGAGAACTCGACGTACGTGCGGTGGGGTAATTTCCTTTATTAGAGGGGGTGATAATATGAATTTATTATATATAATTATATGAATTATTATTACATTGAAAATTATTATTGTTAATTATTTATTTTATTATTTATTTTCAGATATTATCTCTGCACCACTGAAGAATTATGATAATGCCAATGCACCTTTTAACATTTCGATTTTGTATCGATGAGCCACTATAATATAGTATTTTGATAAAAATAACCTTCTGACGTCATCATTTACTTAACACCGTTAATGGAAAAGTGACTCGTTGATATAAAACACAAACCAGAGATGGTGCAGTATCATCGTTAGAAATCTGTAGTGGCTACATGTATTTCCTCCAAATTTGAAGTGGTTCATAGATAATTACCTTTCTAAAATTCGAACTCCATATCAAATAGGTAACAAATTAATATCTCACGACCTTTTCATATTTAGACTTCCAAAATTATCTTAATAAATTCAAGTCAAAGAGAAACTTCCAGTTTCAACCCATGTTTTAAAACTCGGCCGAGTCCCTCGACCCGGGATAGAGAGAAGGTCAAGGGTCACATGTATGACAGGGGTCGATCCGAGGTCAATAATATATTAGTATTTTATTATAAAATGAGATTCGAAACCCTTGGAGAATAAAGACAAAAGAAACAAAATAGCCCTTATCCCACATCAGTTAGATCAAAAAAGCGAGAGCCAATATTTCACTATAAAAATTATTGTTTTTTGTAATCAAAATGAGATTAGGGACGCGCCCTTGTCCCTCATCGGTTAGTTCCAGAAAGCAAGAGGTAATATTTCTTCAAAAAAATGATCGTTGTCAAAAGAAAATAGAAGATAATTGGGCCTAAATGGCTTGTATTATTTGAACCTCTTTAGGATGGGGTCAATTTAAAACAGATTATTTGGGTCATCCAGATTATAATTTAAACCGAATCATAATTTTACCGATCGATCCGGTCCGGATCTTAAAATATCGGTTTCAACTCATTTTTCGGCTCGCCACGAGTGACATCTTGGATCTTTCTTCCACAATTTGGATTTGCTCAAAGTGAGACGTTCTTCCGTGTTATGCCCTTCTAGATGAATGAGACACTCCATATTACTAAAAAGCTTGAATCTCACCCACCCCCGTGGAGAGACCAATTTCTAATTTTGTATCTACACATGCGTCACATGCTAAATAACACTTAACATTTGTCGCCACGTGGCTTGTCATTGCCAGGCGCAGGGGTTGATTTTTTGGAATGATCATTTTCAAAACGATGCTATTGCTTGTATGTTGCAATAGCTCTAATTGATACTTAATCAAACGATTTCAATTTGTTGTAAAATAATAATATTATCAAATGATTTAATCTACACTTAAAATGAACCAAGCCTTTAATATTGAATAATCATGTAGGTCGGCTTAGTAGTTAGTATAGGTGAAGTCTAGAACTAGCCAATCTTTGTATCTAATTGAAAGGTAAAAAAAAAAAAGCCAGATTAAAGAACCACCCCTATATTGAAGTCTAGCCACTACACATTTTTTTAACTGATTACCCGGTTGAGAGGTTATCATTTGGCAATAACTCTTCGAATTTTGGCTAATTTAAAATTAAAAAAAAAAAGAAAAATTAAAATTTCTAAAGTTAAATACTATTAAATTCAAAATTTCAACTTAACACTATCAAATTTAATTTATTTAATACTTCAATCTCCCCAACAATCTCTATAATATGATATTCAATAATCTCAATAATTTATGCAATTCTATTAAACTATCTCAAATATCTAATTTCAACTTAAGCATCTAACCGATATCTCAAAATATGCAACAAGTGTAAATTATATAAAATAAGGATTCAAGAGATTGTACACATGAGATTTTTACGTGGTTCGACAATCCCACTTATGTCCATACCTCAAACAACCCGTAAGAGGATTCACTGCACAATTGGCTTTCCGAGTTCCAATGAAACCCTCACAACTCTTCTTTCTCGGACTTGAAGATGACCCAAATAACGTACGGGTGCCAATCAAATCTTTTGCAATTCTTCTTTAAGGGATCAATGATGACACAAATATTTGATACAAAGAAAGTGGAGAACAAAGCTATGACTAACATAAAAGCTCCTAAATGAGCATGTTCATCAAATTAGGTGCCTTTATGGGCTTGATTATAAATTATGCAAGTGTGAGCTCAAGATCAAAGAATGATTTGGAAAAATGTAATCAAGAAAAAATTGACCAAAAGCACTTTAATTTGTAGTTGGTATTGAAAACTAGCCGTTATGACTATTTCTACTAAGTTCGGTCGACCTAAGATACATTATTCAATCGACCTAAGTGCTAACTTGGCATGTGAGTATTGGAAGTAACATTCAAATTTTAGGTAAGTTCGGTCGGTCGAACTTTAATTTTCGATCGATTGAAGTGACCAATTCGGTTACATGACTTGTCTAATTCGGTGAACATTTTATTGGGTTTCAGAATTCCAAAAATTATGTTTCGTACAATCAATTGAAGACCATTGCTAGGTAAACCGAAGTTCCCTAAATTATGAAAACCTTGCATTTTCGTCTCTTTTTCAAAATTAAAAAAAAAAAAATACAACTTTAACCCAATTATTTTGAAATAAATAAGGACTTTTTCATAAAAATCAAATGATTATTTTGATATCGAAAAGCTTAAAAATAATTTTGACATTTAAAATTAAAAGAAGTTTTTATCATTTGATGAAAATATATAATTTTGTAAGTTATGCACACATAAAAATGATCTGAACTCTTAAGTACTTGTCATGCATAATTTTACTCTAAACAAGCATTACAAGAATTTAAAGAGATATACAATAGGCCAATCTTCTATATCTTGTAGCTTATATTGAGCTGCACTTGATTTCTTTGATTTTGAGCTCTTTTCTTATATTTGATATCCATGATATACTTGAAAGAGTGTTTTACCATTACAGCCTTGATACATAATTTGTTATCATCAAAATCAATATAAAGTGTGAGACCTAAAAGATTAGCACAAATATCTCAAAAATTCGAAACGTTATATCTTGATCTACACAACCGACTAACCGGTTGCATATAAATTTTGAATTTTATGTTTCTAATAGATATATTTTCTTTGGATCTATATATATCTACTTTATATTGGTTAGACCAAACTTTGTACACATCTAAACTATTTAAAAATCATCTCTAATTTTTTTTTAGCTCTAGCTTACTAGTATCCATAATCAAATTCAAAATTACTTGAGTTAAGATTATGCATTCACTATTTGGAGAGTTGCTAATTGTTAGGAATAGTTAGTATTCAATTTGCTCTTGAAATTTGAGTATGGGACACACTTATGGAAATGGTGTGAGAGGTGCACCATTAATTTTAAGAGTCCATTGATATTTTAGAAGTCAAATGTAAGAGATTGAGACTTTAAGATATAAGGTGATCATTAGTGAAATTCTCAAACTTGTTGTGCTTGGAATCGTGAATGTAGGTTGGGTTTATTGAACAAGCCAATCTTTATATCTATTTTATTTTTTAAATGTACAAGATTGAATAATCACACCATTATAAGATTTCATATCACAGAGTCTTCACGGAAACGCTCATCGCACATATAATAAGAGAAAAAACCACCTTATCGTCAATGATATGCTTGTATACACATGACTTATCGATATTTTGATCAAAGTCATAAGACTTGATCGTCTTATCAAATCTTATATTTCAAGATCGATATGCTTATTTTAGTTAATAAATGGACCTTTATAGCATGCAAATATTTTTCTCTTGACCTTGGGTAGTAAATCCCTCTAGTTGCACCATATAAATGTTTTTATAAAGACCACCATTCAAGAATATTGACTATCTCATATTCATAATATATGAAAATGGATAGAAGAGTGCAAATAGATTTATGCATGACTATTGGTGAGAAAGTCTCTTCATAGTCGACTCTCTCTTTCTAGGTATAACACTTAGCCACTAGCCTAATTTTGAAGGTCTATACCTTCTATATGTTTCTTTCTTCCTTATGTAGATCCACTTGTAACCTATAAGTTTTACTCTATTAGGTTGGTCTACAAGTTTCTAGACTGAGTTGGAGTAAATAGACTCCATCTCAAGATTCATGGCTTTAGGTCATTCCTTTTTTAGCATGATCATCAATTGCAATGCGATAGCTCAATGGATCATCCACACCATCACTAAAGGTGACAACTTATATCTCTCAAATTCCTAGATAGGGATCAGGTTGTCGCACAACCCTCCCACTGCGTTTAGATGATAGATCATCTTGATTTAACCACATTTGACTTTCAGATGTCAAAGGCGTTATATTATTATCATTAACTGTTGTTAGCAGAGTACTAGTCGAACCAGAAAGTAGCTCCTCGAGTACCACTCTTCTACGAGACTTGAATTATCTTATATAGTTATTTTCAAGAAATGTAGCGTTTGTCGATACAAACACTTTGTTATAATATAGACTATAGAAGAATCCACCATAGTCTCCATATGATAGCCTACAAATAGGCACACATGTAAGCACTGTTTCAATTTTGTAGTCATGTTCTTCAACATATGTGCTGGACACCCCATGTATTTGATGGATTTGGTGTTTGGAGTGCCAATCCGATTTGTATATTTTATTATATATTAATAAAATAACTATATTTTTCATTTCATACTTTATAATGGTATTGTCATTACGCATATTAAATTGATGTATAGATATGCTAAGAATGAAATCGACCTTAGAATAGTTTTGGCACTAGGTGTAAACTATTCTTAAAGTTAATATTCATAGTCGTCGATTTTGGAATACGGTCGAATTCCTATAACTTAGAAGACTATCATATGTCGTATATTGGAATTGGAGTTCCAATGGTTTAACGCGATGTACCATGAGTTTTGGAAACTCGTATAGACATGTGGGTATTCGTTGGAGCGAATACTGAATGACTCATAGGTGATTCCTAATATTTCAAAGTACACACCACTGTCAATAGGAATCTCCTCGAGTCGAGTAGCATATGTAATCCTTTAACTATATGATATTATTGATTTTGTGTGAGATCCTCCACATTTTGGTGCCATGTATGTCAGAAACCTTTCATGGTTTGGCCTCTAGATGTTCGTTGGGTGTGGACCGATGCACTCAGTAATCAAGTGAGCAAGATAAGATTCGTCGGCCTATATGTGTACCATAAGGGGTTTAGATATCCATGTGAGTAAAGTCACGATTCTTAAAGACTTTGGCCAAAGCCGATCACATAGGGTGGATCGCATCAGTTATGAAGAATCTGTTAGGGTTGGTGCTCAGAGTGCCAATCCAGATCGTATTTATGTCCGATTCATAAATATGAGCAATTCTATTTTCCGTAATATTACTAATTTAATGGTAGCACCCTTATCTTTTATACACTTATTCGATCTAATTATAATTAGATATCTGATTACGATTAGATCGAAACTAAATCTGGTTTAGTGATACGTGTATATTAGACAAAGACCCTAAGATTTACAATAAAGTGCGCAGTTACAACGTAGTTTGTAATTTACATTGAGAAGCGCACTATAAGATGTATATCTTTAAATAAAATTCCTGGTCAAGATTTACTAACACGGGTCGGTTAGTAAAATCCCCTAAGATCAGTATATGTCGTATATCGTGACTTGGTCCGATGATTTGTCCCAGTGAACCATGAGTCTCGGGAGACTCGTATAGACATGTATGTGTTTATTTGATAAGACACTGAACGACTCACTGAAGATTTCCTAATAGATGGTACACCAATGTCAATAGGACTCTTCTCGAGTTGAGCGAGCATAGTGGTCATTCGACTTGAGATATCACAGTGGGATATATGAATTATCCTCCATACTTTGATGGCAATCACGTCACCGATCTATTTAGATTAGACCTTCGCCTGTTCATCGGGTGTGGACTGATGCTCATGACATCCAGTGTGTATCAAGATAGGATCCGTCAGTCTTGTGTACAGGGCATAAGCATCCGCTCGTGTTTACGATCTAGTAAATCCATGGCCGTGGTATAACTTCAGAAATCAGTTACGAGTGTTATTTAGAGATCGTAAATTGAAAGTCGACTATATTATACCGAACGAATTTGACGTTCTCATCTATATCCCAGGTATAATATGGATAGCCTGTGATGGAGGGATTATACGTATGCAATGACCTCGACTTTCATAGTTTAGCGAGATCATCTGTGGTCGTCATAATCCATGAGTGGGTGGATTATGGACACGAAATTGGATTTCGTGACGGATAAACCTAAACTTAGAGAGTCCCACAATATAAAGTGTACTTGTTGAGAACTTGGGCAACGCGATATGAATAATACGGATTATTCATTATACTTCACCGGGTTAAGTGATTTAATTCGGATAGTTTAATCGGTTAAACGACAACACATGTATTAGGAGATTTTGGTCAATTCTAATTATTGTGTATTTGTATTTGATACATAATACGATTAGATACACAATAATTATTCGTCAAATGAGATTTTGACACATGCCATAAATATATGTATTTGTTATTTAATGTAAATAAAAATACATAGATGGATGTTATTTAATTATTTAGTTATTTAATTGTTAAATAATTAAATAATTGAAAATTAAATATCTTATCCATTTGTCATAATTATGATGATAAATGGTGATGTATAATTGGAACACATGGCATGTTTTTGATTAAACTTTATATATTCAATTTTGATTAGTTAATATAAAGTTTGATTGAAATTAATTTGATTAAAATTTCAAAATTCCCAAATTACCCTTGTAAAAGTCGGTTATAAGGAATTTAAAAGTGAAAAATATTTTCTTCTTCATCACTTTTAACTAGACCCGGCCACGGTTCCGGTTCCGGAACCGAACCGGAATGGGACCGGTTCGGTTGGGGTTCCACCCCAACTCGAACCAGTCCGAACCGGTGGAACCGTACGGTTCCACCGGTTCGGACGGTTCCTGTTGGAACCGTAGGGTTCCAACAGGAACCCTAAGGCCCCCAACGGCTAGTAGCCGTTGGGGGCCTAATTCCCCCAACGGCTACTGCCGTTGGGGGGATGCAGGGAGCCGTTTGGCTCCCTGCCAAAAAAAAAAAAAAATTATAAAATTTTTTTTATTATATAAAATAAAATTACTAATGTACCCCTAATAACGGTAATAAAACGGTTATATTTAGGGGCATTTTTGGTATTAAAAAAATTCTAAAATTCTATAAATAGGATTCATTTTTCATAATTTCATCACACCAATTTCTCAACTCTCTCATGAAAAATGGGTTTCATGGATGCTTGATGATTCAAGCACAAAAGTGAAGGAAAAATCAAGAAATAGCTTAAGGAACTTTGGAGTTTTATAGGTAATCTTCAAAATCCCTAAAGGTTTGAAATTTGTTTCTTGTTTCTTGATTTCTTATAATGGTTCTAGGGTTTATTTGCTTATAAAATTTGGGGCTTTTGGTTGTGGTGGATGAATTGGAAGCCATTGAAGCATGTGTGAAGTATTTTGGATGTAATTAGTGTAATTAGTATCCAATTTTATCATTTGTTGATATTTTTCTATTCTAGAGTGTTATGACCAATCTTGTAATACCTAAAATTATTCTTGGGTTGTTCATATGTGGTGACTTGATTTGGTGTTGAGATTAATTTGATTAATGTTGAAAAATTAGATTTAAAGCATGATAAATTGGTAATTTCGTTTTCTGTTTTAGACCTGGAATGGATCTGATTTTTTTGATGAAAAATATATTTTATGAATGTTTTGGATATATTTTGGGTGTTGGAACAATTGCCGGAAATTATTTCCGAGTTGAAATAAGCAAAAACGGCCAAAAACGGCGTTACCGGGTGACTTTTGAGTAAACCGGGTGACGGCTGCCCAAACAGTGAATTCGTCACTATTCAGGCAGCCCATGAACTGTCCTGATACTATTGGGGCTGACCCGGACAGCCCCCATAAATGTCAGGTGGTCGGTTCGGTCAAAAACGCGTTTTGTGTCATTTTACGGAAAAATGATTTTCGTAAAAGTTTCGCGATATTTCAACCTTATTTATGTTGATATTCGATATTGAGTAAATAGGTTTAGGTGAAATATGAATAAATTATTCATATTAGATATTGTATAATTTATTCGGTAATTTGAAAAAATTTTAAATTATGATTTCGCCCGAACCTCGCTTCCGCTGCGCCCATCGCCCAAAACCACAACAAAAATGGTATCAGAGTGGGTCTGATGCTTCATCCATTACATTATTCATGCTTGATATTTGATATTTAATCTAATTTTAATGTTCGCACATGCATGTAATCTATATATGTTTCTTGAGTTTTCAGTTCTACGCTAACGGAAATATAATTGTAATTTAATGGTTAAATTGAGTTATAATTCCTATAGGTAGAATTGAATTGTTTAGAAAATGATTTAGATTAAAATTCTGCATTTGATGTAGATTATAGCTTCCTACAGACAATCCCCATTTAGAAATAAGACTGTTAAGTGACGTGTATTGGATACATGTTTCTTGGTTCGTCTTGTCAGTACGGTTTATGGGTATCTTTCTATAACTGCATCCGAGATCGTGCCAAGTCTGTGAGGGTGTAGGTTATGGGAATTCATCCATGCCGGTTGTATATTGATACTAGACAAATTCAAGTGAAAGTGGAAATCCTGAACGTGCCAAAGCTGTCAGGACTACACCGGTAGCTTGAGTTTGTCATTGACAAGTGAAGCCTTGATACGCCTCCTTGTGAACGTGCCAAAGCTGTCATAACGAGAAATGGTCAGGACCAAAATCAGGAGTCACTGGTGAGTGATTGACAGAGAGTTGTCTACCTAATGAATATACGTATGCGAGATCGTGCCAAAGCTGTGAGTCGAAATATATTTATAGGATCCTACTCTCACTATGGAATTTGATTTAATTATCGAATTCCCATTATCCATTGGGGATTACGGTATTACGTAAAATAGTGGGAGACACTGCTGGGTTAAAAAAATCCATAACTTAAGCAGTGTGTAATTTTATGGCATATTTTTTTATTAAACTTTATATATTCAATTTTGATTGGTTAATATAAAGTTTGATTGAATTTAATTTGATTAAAATTTTAAAATCCCCAAATTACCCTTGTAAAAGTCGGTTATAAGGAATTTAAAAGTGAAAAATGTTTTCATCTTCATCACTTTTAACACCTTGGCCGAGAACCTCAAATTAGAAACATGAAAAATGGGTTTCATAGATGCTTGATGATTCAAGCACAAAAGTGAAGGAAAAATCAAGAAATAGCTTAAGAAACTTTGGAGTTTTAGAGGTAATCTTAAAAATCCCTAAAGCTTTGAAATTTTTTTCTTGTTTCTTGATTTCTTAGAATGGTTTTAGGGTTTCTTTGATAGTAAAATTTGGAGCTTTTGGTTGTGGTGGATGAATTGGAAGCCATTGAAGCATGTGTGAAGTATTTTGGATGAAATTAGTGTAATTAGTATCCAATTTTATTATTTGATGATATTTTGTCATTCTAGAGTGTTATGACTACTCTTATAACACCTAGAATTGTTTTTGAGTTGTTCATATGTGGTGACTTGATTTGGTGTTGAGATTAATTTGATTACTGTTGAAAAATTAGATTTAAAGCATGATAAATTGGCAATTTCGTTTTCTGTTTCAGACCTGGAATGGATCTGAGTTTGTTGATGAAAAATTTGTTTTATGAATGTTTTGGATGTATTTTGGGTGTTGGAACAATTTCCGGAAATTATTTCCGAGTTGAAATAAGCGAAAACGGACAAAAACGGCGATACCGGGTGACTTTTGAGCTAACCGGGTGACGGCTACCCAAACAGTGAATCCGTCAATGTTCAGGCAGCCCATGAACTTCCCTGACACTATTGGGGCTGACCTGGGCAGCCCCCATAAGTGTCGGTGGTCGGTTCGGTCAAAAATACGTTTTGTGTCATTTTGCGGAAAAATGATTTTCGTAAAAGTTTCGCGACGTTTCAACATTATTTATGTTGATATTTGATATTGAATAAATAGGTTTAGGTGAAATATGAATAAATTATTCATATTAGATATTGTATAATTTATTCGATAATTTAAAAAAATTTTAAATTATGATTTCGCCCGAACCGCGCTTCCTCTGTGCCCATCGCCCAAACCCCAACAGAATCATGCACATGTCGACATGAGATGTGCGCCTTGGAAACTTGACGGTATATTCTATGTTTCTTAAGCACAACTCAGATAGCCTACGACGGAGGGATCGTTAAACATATGTGATGACCTCGACTTGTATAGGCCAGTGACTCCCAAACCAGTTGATTTTAGGGTACTAGGTGTTAAGACACCCCTACGGGCTTAATTGCTCGGATCTCAGATAAATAGTGTCTAAAATATATCTTCAATCCATGTATCGAACTTTGGACCAGTGACTCCCAAACCAGTTGGTTTTAGGGCACTAGATGTTAAGACACCCATTCGGGCTTAATTGCTCGGATCTCAGATAACAGTGTCTGATTCCCTTAAGCTTTCTTTTTAACCCTTGTAACGAGCTTTAGGCCAGTAATTCCCAGACCAGTTGGCCTTAGGGTACTAAGTGTTAAAACACCCCTTCAGACTTAATTGCTCGAGTTAAAAAGGCTAGGAAAACGAACTTTATTCAATTTTTTTTTTTTGCATAATAATAAAAATTTCACTGCTTTTAGGTGTTACCTCCAACAAATTAGAGAACTGAATATTACAGAATTTTCACTTACCACCCATGGTCATATGTTACCATGTTGTTGATAATATCTACCAGACGAGCATATAAAGATCAAATTTAATCAATGTTATGGAGAATTCACAAATTTAAATGATTCAAAAAGAAATGAACGATAAATAACTTATTACGAATTATATTGAGATGTGTCTCAGGAGTGAAAACTCTTTACACAGCCACCTCTGAACAACAATTCCACTTGGTTTAGAAAATAAATTTGGTGTTAGTTTGTGTGTGTGTATATATATATATATATATATATATATATATATATATATATATATTACACATAAAATAACAACAAAGTAAAAAGTAACATCAATGAAACAGACATAAACATGAAAATTATTTAGTAAACTATCCTCTCCCCCAACCAAAATGAGACATTGTCCCCAATGTTTAAAGAAAGAAAAGTAAAGTTTAGTAGATATCACCTGGTTATTGCGGAATTGACAGTTACAACTAAAGATTACAGATTAAGGTGAGATTACAGATTAAGGTCCAGGTTTACTTTGAACTTTTTGCCACGATCGTTACCAGACCAATTCAACTTGGAAAGAATAGGGTCGATTTTTGGTTCATAAGCTAAGAGTTGGTCAATTAAATCATCAGTTGTTCTTGCAGTTAGGAAGATATCTCTTACAGGTTTTGAAATAAACCCATTTCTTTTGGCATCTTCAAGAAATACAAAAAGAAAATTGAAAAATCCATCAACATTAAACAGCCCAATAGGTTTTTGGTGAATATTCAAGTTTGCCCATGACACAACAGTGAATATTTCTTCCCAACGTTCCGAGCCCACCTGGTAAAGCAATCAAAGCATCAACATGATTGGTCATTTCAGTGATTCTTTCAGACATACATGGGATAATACATTCTTCCCACTTGATTTTCTGATGATGTGGCTTTCTGTTAAAGGTTTTGGAATGATCCCCAAAACTTGACTTCCACATTCTTGTACAGCTTTTGAAATACACCTCATCAATCCAAGATTTCCATCGCCATATACTAAGTGCATATTTCTGTTTTCCATAATTCTACCCAATTCTCTTGCTCCCTCAACAAATTCTGGTTTAGTTCCGGAGCTAGTTCCACAAAATACACAGATATTAGTGAATCGTCGTTTTGAAGTTGTATCCATTTGTGCTACCTCTTTTAGCTAGATGTGTTGAAGAAAGGAAATGACGAGCTGAATTTATAGATCCTGAAAAGGGTGAGTAAGAAATGCACTAATATATGTAAAATGACAATTATTAGAAAAATAGACCGTGAATAAAAAGGTTAGATACTGTCGGCTTAAAGTAAATCAAAACAGTGATTTAAAGTAAAGGAAATCAACACAATAATATATACTGGTAGTTGTGATTGTGGCTCACATCTTCCTCTGGTTTTAAGTCCAGCAACGGCTTGAACGCCCTCTATGGGTCGGAGATAGGCTTCCCACCCAATTTTCTTATAAATTGGCAAACATGGTCTTTTAAAGTCAGATTCCCGAGACTGTACGGTTGTCTTTCTTTATGAAATTGTGTGTGTAATCTGAGAATTTCACGATGAACATATCCACTAGGATGCGTCTCAAGAGTTAATGATATATCATCAAAAGGCTCCTTACTCAGTCCATCCCTAATGAATTGTATTTTATCCTCGCGATTATCAGACATCATTCCTAAAGAATGACAATGAGTGTTACACGTACAGCGTGAACACTTATAACAAACACCAATTTGTTTAGCTCTTCATTTTTTAGAATATGTGCTTTTCTCTGAACCATGCATGTAAGGAATGAAGGAGTCATGTGACTCACCTGCCAAATGAACTATTGCTTTAATTACCCAACGAATATCACTAGGAATACCATGAATAATAAGAATTCTCATTCTTTCTGTGCGGGCTTTGTAAATTTTTGTCAGAGCATTTTGGGGAAGTGCATGAAAATATTTGTGGAGGTTTGCGAGAGTTTCTTCCATGCCTTAGTTTGTAGGGTATCAGTATTTTTAGGAAACTGAAATAACCGACTTTGAGTCATGGAGTACCGTTATCCGCTGCTTTACCGGGGTGTGAGATAAAATAAAAGAACAAGAATGCTGCAAAACTAAGAAAAATGGAAATTACAGAAATATTAAACAGAACATGAAAGAAACTAAATCAATCAAGGTATATTGGGTCTGACAGGAAAAAAGTTCCTTGAAATTTTGAGTACTCCAAAAAAGATTTCAGACGCTGTCCATTTAATTTAAATACATCACCGTCCCTAGGATTCTCAATGTTAATAGCCCCGTATGGGTAAACGTGTTTCACAATAAATAGGCCACTCCATTTGGATTTTAACTTTCCAGGAAATAAATGAAGACGAGAATTATAAAGCAAAATCTTTTGACCAACTTCAAATATTTTTCGTGAAATTTGACTATCATGAAAGGTTTTAGTTTTATCTTTAAGAATTTTCAAGGTTTGAATTAAATGCTTTAATAGCCCAAAATGCTTTATGCTTCAGTTCTATAGGCAAATGACAAGGTTTTCCATAAACTAGACGATAGGGAGACATACCCAAGGATGTTTTGAAAGCTGTTCGATATGCCCAGAGTGCATTAGTTAGTCGAAGAGACCAATCTTTGTGATTTGGGTTAACCATTTTTTCTAGAATTTATTTAATTTCCCTATTTGCTAATTCTACTTGTTTGTTTGTCTATGGGTGATAAGAGGTGGAAACTTTGTGTGTGACTCCATACTTTTTCATTAAGGATTCAAAAGGTCTATTACAAAAGTGTTTACCTCCATCACTTATAATGGCCCGAGGAATTCCAAATCGACTCAACAAGTTTTCTTTTAAAAATTTGATCACAGTTGAGTGATCATTGTTCCGACAAGGAATTGCCTCGACCAATTTTGAAACATAGTCGACTGCAACTAAAATATATAAAAATCCAAAGGATGGTGGAAATGTGACCGGTGATTACACACACGCGTATAACACAAGCACACGTATCGTTCAAGTAGTATAAAAAGTATCAATCCCACGAGGACTTAATACATAATCTATTAATTTTATGAGGTCAAATGATTACTAGTATCTAACAGGTTGTTTGATTGATTTGAACTGGTGATGATTCTAAATTTTAAAAAAAAACAAGTAAATAAAATTGCACGAAAGTAGGTTTAAGAAAATTCAATATTAGGAAACTATCTAGGGTTGTGAATCTTTATAATATCTTTTAAAAGATGAAGTGGTTATTTCATGTTTGTGTAATAAATCGGTTTACTAACCTGCAACACTAAATTATGTAAAAGCCTCTGTCGATGGTCAGACGTAAATACCCAGTATAACCCAATTGAACCATATGTCTATGTCAACCAGATTATCTGGATTCATTAAGTTTAAGTTCCAATTATGGCTACCCCTACCCGACAGGTATATGTCTATCCTATAAGGAAATCTATTAAAGGGTTATTTATCCTCAAGGAAGATCGTGGGCTATTAAGTCTAAGGCTGAAACCTAAAATTCCTTTGTTAAGTTTATTTTAGATTTACCAGATCAATCTTATTAGTGGCCAATTAACAAGACGCATTAAGCTTAAGACTTAATAAATAAACATTTAAATTACCCAAACTATAAAATAACCCATTATAAACAGGTGATATTAGAATTCATCACAACCCCAGATAACTAACTTAGTTACAACACATAACTAGGGCTAGTAAAAAACTTAAATAAAATAAAAGACATAAAGTAAAATACTGAAAATTAAATGCTGAAAAGTGAATGCTGAAAGTAAATTGCTGAAAAGTAAATTGCTGAAAAGTAAATGTTGAAAGTAAATTGCTGAAAAGTAAATGCTGAAAGTAAATTGCTAAAAAGTAAATAAAGTAAAAGTACAATAAAAGAAAATGTTGAGGTAAAAGGATCAATTTTTATTACTTTTATTTTAGATATCTCCCTTATATAATATATTAACTTTGCATGATAATTACCAACCAGTCATATAGGCGGTATCCAGATTAAGTCAAATTAATAATTAATTACCAACCGACCAATCAGGCGGTATCCAATTTTGTCAGGTTAAAACCAATTTAAATAATTACCAACCGACCAATATGGCGGTATCCTCGTTAAGTCAGGTTTTAACTAGTTTATATATTATAATTAAGGGAGATTAATCTAAATATTAGTAATAAAAGTTTTACCTTTTACCCCAGCAAAGGGGAGTTACCTCCTCATTACTAAAAAGTAAAAACTGAAAATTAAAGAAAGAAAAGTATTGTGCGTAAAAGTAAATTGCGGAAAGTAAAAACTGAAAAGTAAAGAAAAGAAAGTGCGAAAGCGGAAATTAATTACTGAAAGCTGTAAATAAACAAATAAGATATAATCTTCTTAGTATTCTTAAGGAATTCCTTAGAAGAAAGTATGAATTTACAAATGAAATGGCTTGGTATTTATAGGCAAAATTTTGCCTCCATCAAATCATCCACCAAATCCATTATTAATTGCTCCACTAATTGCTTATCATGTTTGGTGGTGATTTGATAATTTTTATTATTTATTTATTAATTTATTTTTTGCTTTGAAAATGACTTTAATAATTATACACAACACACTTCTGGATGGTTCATCAATGTCAGGCATGAAATCTTCAGAATTCGAAATTATTGAGTATTTCAAAGTTGTAGATCTTTTAGTCTTCTTTAATTTGGAACTTGAAGCAGCTCAATCCGATATTGGAGTAAAAATTTATACCCAAAATAGGAATGATGCGCAAAACTGGAATTTCCAAAACTGCACTTCGTTAAAACGCCCTTTCAAGTTTCCAATATCCAAAATTAATATGTCAAGTCCAATATTTTCCCTTTTTTGACCTATATTTCGTCCTAAATGATTTCATTGAGTCCCAATATTATTTTATCTGCAAAATAAACTAAAACATATCAAAACGTTCATCAAACCCGAGAAACTAAACAAAATATTAAGTAAAATGGGAGATAAATATTGATATATTTTCCGCTCATCACACCCCCAAACCTAATATTTTGCTAGTCCTCGAGCAAAACAACAAAATAAAATACAAGAAACAATTAAAATTAAACTAAGCGACTTTCGTAGGGATCGCAGTTGCATTTAGCATATGCAACAAGTCTTTAAACACCTAGGTGTCCCTAGTGGACGAGTTATAGTCTCGTGAGGGCTTACAGCAACGATACCCACAAACATTTTACAAAAGTAAAAAGATAATAAAACTAATGCACACAAAAGCAAAAAGACAAGAGAAAAGAGAATAAAGAAGTTAGTGACTAATTAGGTGAAACTTCTACTCCAAGTTACTAGTTGTTTTCTTTCTTTCTAAATTATTGAATAAGTAAATTCTCCGATTATATTTACTATTCTCCATATGCACAGCCGACAAAATATTAATCAACTCATTTTTGCCCACAACAGTCACAAGTGCAGTTGATAAGAGAGTAATATTTTGGTCCTAAAGTTATATCATATTTCACACATTTTTTTTAAGCAATGGAATAATTTTTCTGACTTTTCTGATTTTTTTTCTTTGATTTTTGATTTTTTTTTATTTATATACAATATCTTCCATCTATGTAGCGAGTGTTGGGTCGGTGGCTCCCAAATCAGTTGGCTTTAGGGCACCAGGTGTTAAGACACCCTTACAGACTTAATTACTCAGACTTCATATATATATATTTTTGCAACATCCTTGATCCATGTAGCGAGTTTTGGGCCAGTGACTCCCAAACCAGTTGGCTTTAGGGAACCAGGTGTTAAAACACCCTTACAGACTTAATATTCGGACCTCAGACGTTTTTTTTTTACTCCATCACTTTTTGAGATGCTTTCTCCAATTAAACTAGAGCACTAAATATTACAAACTTTTCAATTATAACTCATGTCCGTATGTTACCATGCATGTTGATAATACCAGCCAACTGAGCATATGAAGATCCATTTTAGTCAGTATTATGGAGAATTCACAAATTAAAATAATTCAAAAGGAAATAAACAAAAATTAACTTGTTCCGAAATAGGTTTTAGACACGTCTCAGGAGTGGAAACTCCTTACTCAGCTATCTCTCACCAATTTCACCTTTTTAGTCAAAATAAAAACACAAAAAACGCAAAATATTTTTGTAATTTTTGAAAAAATTTCAATTTTTTGTATTTTTCGAAAAATTTTGGACTAAAATAAAACAACACACCACTAAAAACAAGATACTGATCAACTAATTCCCTCCCCCAAACCTAAATGAGACATTGTCCCCAATGTCTTAAACAATAGAAGAAGAGTTTAGAAGATAGTACCTGGTTAGCTGAAATTCTACACGAAAAGTTAAAGGTTAAGATCCAGATTAATCTGACGCCTCTTACCATGATCGTCCTCGGACCAATTTATCTTTGAAATGATAGGGTCAATTTGTGGTTCATAGGCTAAGATTTGGTCAATTAGATCTGGAGCAGTTCTGGCAGTAAAGAGGAGTTATTTCATAAATTTTGTCACGAACCCATTTCTCCGGGCATCATCAAGAAACACACAAAGAAATTCATAAAATCCTTCAACGTTGTACAGTCCAAGCGGTTTCTAGTGTATGTTCAGGTTCGCCCAAGATAACTCTGTAAAAATTTCCTCCAATGTACCCAAGCCACCAGGCAAAGCAATAAAAGCATCAACACGGTTAATCATTTATACCAATCGTTCAGACATACCTGGCACGATCAGTTCCTCTCTGTTTGATGGTTCAATAAGATTTGTCTTTGCCAAGGGTTTTGAGATGATTCCCAAAACGTTATTGTATCCCTACTGTACAACCTTTGAAACGAACCCCATAAGTCTAAGATTGCCTCCGCCATATACTAAGTGCATATTCCTTGCAGCTAAGAATCGACCCAATTCTTGTGCTGCCTCTACGTATTGTGGCTTAACACCAACACTATTATCGCAAAACACACAGATGTTCTCAACTCGTCTTCTTGAAGTGGCTTCCATGTTTTACTCTGGATGTCTTCAAAAGTGCAATGATGAGTTGAATTTATAACACCTGAAAAGGGTGAGTAAAATAATAGCACTAGTACCTTTCAAATGACAATTATTAGTTAACAGTAAAATAAATCGTGATAGTCAAAAAGGTATGGATCCTGTCGGAGAAAATAAAAGAAAACAACAAAATAAATTACAATTATTAGGAAAAGACAAAGAGATATAATATGTACAAGAAAAGTAACGGCTTGATTGACGTCTATGCGTCAGGGACAAGCTTCCCATCCAATTTTCTTATAAATTAGCAAACAGAGTCTTTTTGAGTTAGATTCCCGAGACTTAACAGTTGTCTTTCCTTTTGGAATTGTGCGTATAACACACGAATCTCATGATACACACATCCACTGGGATGCGTCTCAAGAGTTTTAGATATGTCATCCAAAGACTCCTTACTCAAGCCATCCCCAATGAAATTAATCTTATATTCGCGCTTATCAGACACCATTCCTAAATAACGACAACGAGTATTACAAAACATGCGAGCACATTTATAACAAACACACATTCTTTTAGCTCTTCTCTTTTTAGCATATGTGTTTCTTCCTAAACCAGGCAGATGTGAAATACAAGGATCAAAGGACTCACCTACCAATCGGACCTTTGCTTCAATAATCCAACGAATATCAGTAGGAATACCTTTGATCATCAGTAGTCTCATCCATTCCAAGCGAGCTTTGTAAACTTTCATCAGAAATTTTTGAGGGAGAGAAGGAAATTGCTTGTGAAGATTTGCGAGAATTATTCCATCCTGAAATGACTTAATATGCAAAACTAAACACACCAAATTAATATACCAAATCACAATATATACACAAATTGCATGGGTTGCCTCCCTGCGAGCGCTAAGTTTAACGTCGACAGCTAGACATGACTTCTCGAACGTTAGGCTGGATCTGAAAGTGTGACACTTTCTTTTTGTCGCTCAAATGATTCTCCCCAGTAGTGCTTAACACGCTTGTTTTTAACCTTGAATGTTTTGTTAGAGTCGGGATCATATATCTTAACGGCTCTGTCTGGTAAAACCTTGGTGATCACAAATGGACCTGACCACCGTGATTTTGGCTTCCATGGGAAGAATTTCACCCTTGATTTGTTTAACAGTACCTTCTGTCGTGGTTCCAGTTGTATGCACACTAACTTCTCATCATGTCTCTTATTGGCCTTTTCTTTGTACAATTTGGCATCCTCAAAAGGCTGATTGTGAAATTCCTCCAATTCGTTGAGCTGGTGGAACTTTTTCTCTTATGTTGCTTGTAGTGCAAGAATTGGCTTTTTCAGTGCAAAAGACGCTTTATCTTCAGGCTCCACAGGCAATTGGCATGTTTTAAGTTTGTCAGTAGAAATTTGCATTGCATTGGAGTTCTGAATGGTATTGTGCATCACATCAAGTCTGAAACATTCCTCATTCTTTTCATCTTCTGGGAAATTCATGGCCTTGAAAACATTGCATGTTACTTATTGGTCATGTACCATCATGGTTAATTCTCTTTTTTGTACATCAATAATGATTCGACCTGTAGCCAAGAACGGTCTCCCAATGATGATTGGCACGTCTGCGTCTTCCTCCATATCAAGGACAATAAAATCTACTGGGAAAATGAATTTGTCAACCTTGACCAGCACATCATCAACTACACCTCTTGGAAATACGAGCGTTCTATCAGCAAGTTGTAGAGAGACTGAAGTGGGCATTGTTTCTCCAATCTGCAGTTTCCTGAAAATAGAAAAAGGCATCAAGTTAACACTTGCACCTAAATCTCATAAAGCCTTTCCAAAGTTATGTTCTCCTATGCTGCATGGAATGGTGAAACTGCCAGGATCTTTCAACTTCGGGGGAAGTTTCCTCTGAATGATGACACTATATTCTTCCATCAATGCTACTGTCTCGTAGTCTCCCAATCTCCGTTTTCGTGAAAGAATGTCTTTCATGAATTTCACATAGCTGGGCATTTGTTCCAAGGCTTCTGGAAATGGAATGTTGATATGCAGCTTTTTGAACACCTCCATGAAACGAGCAAACTGCTTGTCCAGTTGTTTTTTCTGAAGACGCTGAGGAAAAGGTGGAGGTGGAGTGATCTGTTCTTTTTCCTTTGCTTCTTTTTCCTCCATCTGTTGCTTTGTTTCTTTTGGAACTTCCTCAGCGGTTGTTTTGGCCCCAACATCTTTGTTGATTTCAGTACCGCTTTTTAACATGATGGCATGACATTGCTCCTTCCCTATGTTCCTTGGATTTAGTTCTGTGTTGCTGGGAAGATTACCTGGCGGTCTGTAACTCTGAGCATTGGCTAGTTGTCCGATTTGATTTTCCAGTGCTTTGATAGAAGCTGAATGACTTTGATTCAATGCCACTTGATTTTGAACCATAGCTGCTAAAGCATCGTATTTTGCTTCTTACTTTTTTAACTGTACCAGCACTTATATTATTCATGGTACTTTATCATACTCCTGGCATTTGTTTTGCTGATGGAATCCGGGTGGTGGGTTGTTCATTTGCCCTGAATTGTTGCTCCATGAAAAATTGGGATGATTCTTGCACCCTGGGTTGTAGGTATTGGAATATGGATTATTCCCCTGTCTGTTGAAATTGTTGATGTAGTTCACCGTTTCTTTATGTTGAATTGGTTCTGGTGCTCCTCCATATGGTGAACTTGTGGTTCCAGCGATGTTCACAACTTGCGTGCTGAGAGTTTCCATGAATTTACATATCTGATCCAGCTTGGAATTCACTGCAGTGTTGACTCCAACTTCATAAATTCCAACAATTCGTTAGATCAAACTCCTTTCTGTTGGCCACAAGGAATTATTGTTGGCCATTTCTTCGATTAGGTCCCAGGCTTGATCTTCTCATTTTGCCATTAGCGCTCCTCCAGCAGCAGCATCAATTATGGTTCTCATCATTCCAGAAAGTCCATTGTAGAAGGTTTGGACTTGTAGCCACTTTGCGATCTCATGATGAGGACATTTCCGGAGTAAATCTTTGAATATTTCCCAAGCTTCGCAAATGGATTCTGAATCTTGTTGCACGAAGGATGTGATGTCATTCCTCAACTTTGCAGTTCTGGCTGGTGGAAAGTACTTTGCAAGGAATTTGGTGGCTAGAGTGTTCCAAGTTGTGATGGAACCTGCTGGTAGTGAATGTAGCTAAGCTTTAGCTCTGTCCTTCAAGGAGTATGGAAAAACACGCAGTCTCATTGCTTCTTCAGCTGCTCGGTTGTAATTGAAAGTACCATAAACTTCCAGGAAGTTGCTGATGTGGGAATTAGGATCTTCAGTTGCATTTCCCCCAAACTGTACTGACTGCTGAATCATCCGGATACATGTTTTGATGTAACACGCATTTGCTGGTAAAAGAGGAAGTACAATACATGAAATGAAGCCGTCGACCACCGGAATGGTTCTGTCTCGAATGGGTATCGGTGGTGCAACTTCCAAAGGTTCAAGTTCCATGTTGGACTAAAGCTTCTTGGCCTTCTCGCCTTTCCCTTCTCATCTGTCTGATGGTTCTTTCAATTTCTGGGTCAAGCGGTCGGAGTTCAAAGCTTCTGGTGCGTCTCATGTAGTTTCTGAGAACCTGAAACACAAGAAAACAAAAACAATAAGTAAAAAGAAATTAGATACAAGTAACGTATCTAACCTCAAAACTAATAGTATCGTTAAAGTAGTATAAAAAGTATCGATCCCACGAGGACTTAATACCTAATCTATTAATTTTATGAGGTCAAATTATTACTAGTATCTAACAGGTTGTTTGATTGATTTGAATTGGTGATGATTCTAAATTTTAAAAAAAAAAGTAAATAAAATTTCACGAAAGTAGGTTTAAGAAAATTCAATATTAGGAAACTATCTAGGGTTGTGAATCTTTCTAATATCTTTTAAAAGATGAAGTGGTTATTTCGTGTTTGTGTAATAAATCGGTTTACTAACTTGGAACAACTAAATTATGCAAAAGCCTCTGTCGATGGTCAGACGCAAATACCCAGTATAACCCAATTGAACCATATGTCTATGTCAACCAAATTACCTGGATTCATTAAGTTTAAGTTCCAATTATGGCTACCTCTGCCCGACAGGTATATGTCTATCCTGTAAGGAAATCTATTAAAGGGTTATCTATCCTCAAGAAAGATCGTGGGCTATTAAGTCTAAGGCTGAAACCTAAAATTCCTATGTCAAGTTTATTTTAGATTTACCAAATCAATCTTATTAGTGGCAAATTAACAAGAAGCATTAAGCTTAAGACTTAATAAATAAACCTTTATATTACCCAAACTATAAAATAACCTCTTATAAACCGGTGATATTAGAATTCATCACAACCCCAGATAACTAACTTAGTTATAACACATATCTAAGACTAGTAAAAAACTTAAATAAAATAAAAGACATAAAGTAAAATACTGAAAATTAAATGCTGAAAAGTAAATGCTGAAAGTAAATTGCTGAAAGTAAATTCCTGAAAAGTAAATGCTGAAAGTAAATTGCTGAAATGTAAATGATGAAAGTAAATTGCTGAAAAGTAAATAAAATAAAAGTACAATAAAAGAAAATACCGAGGTAAAAGGATCCATTTTTATTACTTCTATTTTAGATATCTCCCTTAATATAATATATTAACTTTGCATGATAATTACCAACCAACCATATATGTGGTATCCAGATTAAGTCAAATTAATAATTAATTACCAACCGACCAATCAGGCGGTATCTAGTTTAGTCAGGTTAAAACCAATTAAAATAATTACCAACCGACCAATATGGCGGTATCCTCGTTAAGTCAGGTTTTAACTAGTTTATATATTATAATTAAGGGAGATTAATCTAAATATTAGTAATAAAAGTTTTACCTTTTACCCCAGCAAAGGGGAGTTACCTCCTAATTACTAAAAAGTAAAAACTGAAAATTAAAGAAAGAATAAAAACTGAAAAGTAAAGAAAAGAAAGTGCGAAAGCGGAAATTAATTACTGAAAACTACAAATAAACAAACAAGATACAATCTTCTTAGTATTCTTAAGGAATTCATTAGAAGAAAGTATGAATTTACAAATGAAATGGCTTGGTATTTATAGGCAAAATTTTGCCTCCATCAAATCATCCACCAAATCCATTATTAATTGCTCCACTAATTGCTCTACCAAATCTATTATTAATTGCTCCACTAATTGCTTATCATGTTTGGTGGTGATTTGATAATTTTTATTATTAATTTATTAATTTATTTTTATGCTTTGAAAATAATTGAAAATGACTTTAATAATTACACACAACACACTTCTGGATGGTTCATCAATTTCGGGCATGAAATCTTCCGAATTCGAAATTATTTTGTCTTTAAAAGTTGTATATCTTTGAGTCTTCTTTAATATGGAACTTGATTTAGCGCAATCCGTTATCGTAGTAAAAGGTTATGCTCAAAATACGAAAGATGCGCAAAATTGGAATTTCCAAAACTGCACTTCGTTAAAACGCCCTTTCAAGTTTCCAATATTGATATATTTTCCGCTCATCAAAATGGGCCCATGAAATCTATCCCCCAACAATCAAAGATTTCGATGACCAGGATGAGATTTAAAGGCATCATGTTACTTTTTGAAATAGATCCCAACTTTTGACAATTTTCGCAAATTTTGCAGAAAATGTATGTATCTTTAAAAATGGTGGGCCAATAAAATCCACACTGCAAGATTATTACAGTGGTTTTCTTGGATGAGAAATGACCTCCACATGCTTCTGAATGACAGAACTGAAAACACCACTTATCTCACTTTCAGGTATGCATCTTCTGAAAATCTGATCGGGGCAGCATTTAAACATATAAGGATCATCTCAGTAGAATCTTTTGACTTCGGTCAAAAATTTCCTCTTATCTTGTTGGCTCCAGTCTGGGGGTATCTTTCCTGTTGCAAGAAAATTGACAATATTAGCATACCAAGGCATTAAGTTTACCGAAATAAAAATTCATGGGGAAAAAATTCATTGATGGGAGTGGTATCGATTAGTGACTTGTTTGTGAGTCTCGATAAGTGATTTGCAACCACGTTCTCTGCCCCTTTTTTTGTCTTTGATTGTGAGATTGAATTCTTGAAGCAACAAAATCCACCAATTAATCTTGGCTTGACATCCTATTTAGACATCAAATATCTAACAGCAGCATGATCAGAGTAAACAACAGTTGAAGAACCGATTAAATATGATCGAAATTTATCCAATGCAAATATTACATCAAGTAGTTCTTTTTCTATGGTAGTGTAATTCATTTGTGCACTGTTTAATGTTCTACTAGTGTAATATATTACATGCGGCTTACCTTCATTTCTCTGCCCTAGAACTGCACCAACTACATAATCACTAGCATCACACATTAGCTCAAAGAGCAAGGACCAATCAGGTGATTGCATAATAAAAGCAGAAGTCAAAAGACTGATAATTTTTTTGGAATGATTTTTGACATTCTTATGTCCATTCAAATGTTGCATCTTTTAATAGGAGGTTACATAAGGGTCTGGATATGGTACTAAAGTCTTTAATGAACCTCATATAAAATCCTCCATGTCCTAAAAAAGAACGAATGTCCCTGACTGTTTTTGGTGATGGTAATAGAGAAATGACCTCTATTTTTTCTTTGTCAACCTCAATACCTTTAGATGACACAACGTGTCCTAAAATAATTCTTGAATCAGTCATGAAATGGAATTTTTCACAATTTAACACAAGTCTTTTTTCTTCACATCTTTTCAAAATATTTTCCAGATTAGTCAAGCAATTATCGAATGAATTTCCAAAGACAGTTATATCATCCATAAAGACCTCTAAACAGTGTTCAACCATGTCACTAAATATGCTCAACATGCATCGTTGGAATGTTGCAGGTGCATTACAAAGTCCAAAAGGCATTTTCCTAAATGCAAATGTTCCAAAAGGGCATGTGAATGTGGTCTTTTCCTGGTCTTCTAAAGCAATGAGAATCTGATAATAACCTGAGTAACCATCAAGAAAACAATAGTAAGGGTGTCCAGCTACTCTTTCTAAAATTTGGTCAAGAAATGGCAAAGGGAAATGATCTTTTCTAGTTGCGTCATTGAATTTTCTATAATCAATACACATACGCCAACTAGATGAAATGCGAGTTGGGATTAATTCCCCTTTATTATTTTTTACAACAGTAATTCCAAACTTTTTGGGTACAACCTGTGTAGGGCTTACCCACTTACTATCCGAAATAGGATAGATAATGCATGCATCAAGAAGGTTAATGACCTCTGTTTTTACTACTTTTTTCATGTGGGGCTTTAATCTTCTTTGGGGTTGATGATATGTCCTAGCATTATCTTCTAGATGTATTCGATGTGTGTAGATTAATGGATTAATACCTTTTATGTCTTTTAATGTCCATCCAATTGCCAGTTTATGTTCTTTCAACACCTTTAAAAGTTTACCTTATTGATCGCTTGTGAGAGAAGAAGAAATCACCACAAGGTAAGTTTGATTATCTTCTAGAAATGCATATTTCAGTCCTTCTGGCAAAGCTTTTAACTCCAAATTGGGTGCTTTTTCATGTTTTCCTTCTTCCAGTGCTCCCAGATCCTCCAAGTTTTTAATTTATTTGCACACTTGACTCAACATAATTAACAGTAAAAAATTTCATGGGATCAGATAAACTCCCCTGAATATGCTCATCCACGATAGGTTCAATTGATTCTATGCTTTCATTTTCATTTTCATTATCTTAATCATATGGCTGTGTGCACATGTTAAAAATATTCATCTCTAATTTCATGTTGCCAAAAGAAAGATTCATGATTCCATTCCTATAATTAATTAAAGCGTTAGCTGTCGCTAAAAATGGCCAACCAAGTATTACAGGGATTGGCTTATAATTCTCTACCACAGGTTGTGTTTCTAAAATAATGAAATCCACATGGTATATGAATTTATCGATTTGCAATAACACATCTTCCACAATTCATTTTGGTACCTTAACTGATCTATCAGCAAGTAAAAGGGTAGTTGAGGTTGGTTTCATCTCACCGATATTAAGTTGTTGGTAAACCAAAAATGGCAGTAAATTTACACTAGCTCCCAGATCAAGCAAATCATGTTCAATGTTTTGATTTCCAATAATACAAGAAATAGTTGGACAACCAGGGTCTTTGTATTTTAAAGCATTATTGGTTGAGAGAATGGAACTTACATGTTCAGCGAGAAAATCTTTCTTTCTTACCTGGTGTTTTTTCTTTTAACGGTGCACGAATCTTTCAGAAATTTGGCATAAGATGGTATCTGTTGGATGACATCTAGCAAAAGGATATTGACCTTTACTTGTTTGAATATTTCATTAATCTATGGGGAATGATTCAATTTTCTTATTTAATGCCTGAGGAAATAGAGGTGCATGAGAAAAATTGTTATTATCGATGACGGGTAATAGTTCATCAACCCATTCCTTACCCTCTGATTCTGATTTATTCTCAATTTCACGAGGTTCAAGAATAGGTCTGTCGATGTTCTTACCACTGCGAAGAGTAATAATATATTTGACTTGGTCTAAGTGTTGAATTCCAGAACTACCCTCGTGAGGGTTTTGATGACTCTTGGGATTTGACTGAGGTTGTGCAGGAAACTTACCTTTTCTTTAATGGCCAAAGCATATGTGATTTTATCAAAAGTTTCTTTCAAATCATTCATCATTTATGCATTTTGGTTATTGATGGTTTCTTATTTTTCCATGAATGCACTCAAGTTATCTTTAATGGTTTTCTAGGTGGTGGGACATATGGTACACAATTCTTTGAATTTCGGAAATTCTGGTGAAACTGGGGAGGTTGGTGTGAAGGTTGTGCTTGGTTATCATTCCTCCAATTGAAGTTTGGATGGTTTCTCCAACCAGGATTATAGGTCTGTGAGTATGGGTTTGGATTTGGTTTATTGAATGTGTTTATGGAACTGACCTGGTCATGGAGACATTCTTTCAAGGCTAGTAAGGACAGGTAAACTTCTGTGACATGTTCATTTGAACTACAGATTTGACATATGACTTCCTAAACTGATTTGACATGATCACTCTTCCCTATTTCTAAAGCCTCAATTTTTTTAAACAGAAATGCATACTTGGCAGCAAGGTCATGGTCTTCCCTAAGGTTAAACATTCCTCTACCAGATAGTTGTGGTTTAACAGATGACTCATATGTACCAATTGTATCCCATTGTTGTGTATTATCTACTATGTGCTCTAGGTAATCTAGTGCATCTTCGGGATCTTTGTCCATGAACTCACCATTACACATCATCTCCACTACTTGTCTACCTTGGGGTGTTAAACCCTCGTAGAAATGGGAAACTAACATCTATGTTTCAAACCCGTGATGTGGATAAATATTTAACATCTCTTATACCTCTCCCAACATTGGTAAAGTGTTTCCCCCCGACTATTGTGTGAATGTTGTGATTCTTCTGTTAAAGGAATTTGTCATGTGAAGGGGAAATAACTTTTTTAAGAAACTGCTCTTGTAAATCATCCCATGTTCTAATAGATCCTGACCTAAGGTTTTGTAGCCAAATTTTAGCTTTATCCTTTAAAGAAAAGGGAAAAAAACTTAACCGAATTATATTCATGCTCGAATTTTGGTCTGTGCAAGTGTTACATAATTCTTCGAACTCTCTTAGGTGCTGATAAGGGTTTTCTGATTCTAGACCGTGGAATGTGAGTAAAATATTGATGACACTTGATTTAAAATTGAAATGTGCTGCTTCTGGAGGAAAAACAATGCAAGATGGTGATCCTGACCTAGTAGGATTCATGAATTGTCTGAGTGTCCTATAATGATTAGGATCTCCATGCTGAAACTTGTTTTCTTCCTGATTAACTGGGTTTTCAACTCGGGCAGGTGGATTTTCAATTTGGTTTTCAGCCATTCTGACAAACAATGAAGGTGATGAAGACTCTCTTTTTAATCTGTCGCTAGAAGTTCGAGACCAGTGTTTCATGCAACTTAAAAACAAACTATATGCAAAAATATGAAATTTCTAATACAAAACTTAAAAACGAAATTAAACTAACAAGATAAAAAATGAAAAGAACAAATAAAGGCAATACATATGCAGTGATTTAGATATAAAAACGTCCTCTAACCCTTGTTAATTCTGATTTCAATTGAATTTCTCATTCATTTTTCTCAATGTCTTGAATTATGTTTTCATGAAGCTTTATGAGAGCATCTCTATATGGGATGGTTCAAAAAATTCTTCAATGAACAGTAAACATCTTTTAAGTCAATTTTCTGTTTCCTGTAACCAATAAAAATTAAAAACAAGGTCTGTCTATATGTGGGATTTCTGGGTTCAGGGTTCATCAATGATTAATCAAAACAGTTTGGATCCACACAAATAAAAGAAAAGAAAGGGAAGATAAGATGCAGAAATTAAAAAAAAAACAAAATACGAAAAAATAAAGAAAAGAAAGGTAGAGAAAGAAGAAATTAATAATTATTCTATCTATTAAATAATACTTCCCCGGCAACGGCGCCAAAAACTTGACACTCTTGAAAATTGGTCTTTTACTCCCAAGTATAAGAGTGTCGAAGTAATAAAATAACCCGGTGAGTCCGGGGTCGATCCACAGAGAAGAGATTTAGCAAAATAGAATAATGAGCAGTGCGGGAAAGAAAAGTTTCATTTGTTGAAGTAGTTGAAGGCTTTAGGTTGGAATGCAATAATAGAATGAAATGTTGGAGTTAGAGGTTCCACTTTTAGTCTTTTAAACATTTAGAAATCTCGCTTTATTATAATTTATAAATTACCATTTTTACCCACTTTATTTAATACATGAATCAATTATGCCAATAGAAAGAACCTGCCATAAAGGCGGTTGAAAGCTTGTCAATAATTAATCTAGATTTAATCAAGTTTTAATCATTAGATTTCAATTTATTTATTATAATATAAGCGAGTTTAATCTATGTTTTCGTCATAAAAGCTTCACCATTTACCCCAGCAGAAAAGAAATTAGCTACTCATTTTGTAATAAAACATACTCGTACTATTATTATTGAAAGAAAAAGACATTACAAAAAGCTTTAAGTAAATAAACAAACAAGACACTCTCTCTCCAAGATTTACAGAGGAATCATGAAAGAAAGTATGAAAATTTCTAATAACGGACAGTCCTATTTATAGCCAACTTTGGTCACGCGTCGCGACGCCAATTTCTTCACGCGTCGGGATGCGAATGCATGTGGTGGTCACGTGTCAGAGAATGGCGAATCCACTTTAGGGACACGTGTTGAGAAATGTCGAGTTGGCGGTGTCTTTGTTTTATTAGGCATGTCGCGACACCAAAGGTTCCACGCGTCGCGACGCGACAACTGAATTTCCATTTTTGCCCTTTTCAAGTCTGGTTTGTCCTGTCGAGCTTCCGAGCAGTATTTTTCCTGAAAAAAACATAAAATAACACAGTAAAAGCACTCAAAGCATAACTTTAAAATATTATTTCACAAATGTGTCAATTTAAGGGGATTAGTGAAACTATAAGTGTAAAATGATTAACTTATCGTATAATAAATATGCGCTTTTTAGTATTCATCAAGATGCATGATCACATAGCTTAATGTTGAATAAGGCTAATCAATTGTGTTAGGATACTTTAAAAGTATAAACACAACATGCTTATAATTTAGATAAAAAATGTTCATGTTGGACATGGAACAATTAATTAGAGTTTGGAACTCTAAATTAAAGCTTAGAGTTATGGATAACATTTTAGAATCACTTGACCACCTTGGGTGACCTAGAAATATTCATGAGACATTTCTTATTGGGATTCTAATTTGGTTTGTGTATTAGATTCAAAATTTACGCAAGTGCGTATTTAGAATAAATTTATATTTTTGTAAAAATATTTGATATTGTGAAAAATATGATTTTTATTCTATAACATGTGTTAATGTTGGTTTTGAAATTAAAAATTAATTTTGGGTGTTTTTGAAGTGTTTAGAGAGAACCGAAAAGAATTAGAGTCAAAGACCCTAATTCCTTCAGCTCACTGGAATGTGAGCTGAATGAAATGAAAATTTTATAATGAAAACAAAAAAAAATACAAAAAATACAAAATAAATAAATAGAAGACAGGCCTGAGCGCTACAGTGCCCGCGCGCACTGTAGCGCGTGTACTTCACGCGCGTTGCACCCTTGGTGCGCGCCAATTTTATTTTCGCTCGTTTTGGAGCTTCCGGACTCTGATTCAGTCCCGATTTTTTCCTATACAATCATAATGAAATATAGTATTTCATTAAATAATTTAAAATTATACACATACTTGATATCCATGGGTTAGACCCATTTCCGCTGCCCGGGGCACCGATCTGACCTTGGGGTTCCACCACTGGCCCAACAGTGTTAAGGGTATTTATTGATGTCTGTATTACATATCCCCAAAATTAACTATGTAATAAATTATAACTAAACATTGATCTAATCATGCCTAGTAGGATACGATTTCGCATTTCTGCAACATTATTCTACAGTGGTGTTCTAGTTGCTGTGAGTTGGGATATTTTCTCATGCTCAACCAAGAATTCCTCGAATTCATTATTGAGGTATTCCTCTCCATGATCTGATCGTAGAGTTTTAATTGTTTTACATAATTGGTTTTCAACCTCATCACGATACTCTTTGAACTTTTCAAAGGTATCTGACTTGTGCTGTATTAGGTAAACATATACATATCTAGAATAATCATCAATAAATGTGATGAAGTATTCACAACCACTGAGTGGTTGATTGGATCTTAGTTTTTTTCCAATAAAAGGTCTATTGGTCATCTTAACTCTAGTTAAGACTCATAGGCTGCTAAAGTGCTAACATTTAACTAACTTAAATATCAACTTTTACTAATTTTTTTATCATGTTAATGTTAATGTCACCAAGTCTAAGGTGCCACAAATATGCGTTATCATGAGAAATCTTTTACCGTTTAGTTTTGAGTTTTTCAACCTTAATCATCTCAGTGTTGAGAAATGAGTTATGCGTTGACGGTTTTGACACATACAAGTTATTTTCCAATTTTCTCGTGCATATTGGTAATTCATTTCTTGGAATAATAACTATTATTATTCAATGAAATAGAAAAATCATCATGCAATCATTTTGAAACAGAAATAAAATTTTTGTGACAAAACAGGAATAAACAATGCTTTGTTTAATTTTAAAAAACTATATTTGATAATTGAAAATTGGTAACTTCCACTGCTCTTGCTGAAACAGCATTCTCTGTCCCGACTCTCATGGTAAAGTTACCTTCAATAAAGTCTCTACATGAGTCAATTAGCTGTATCCTTAGCCTTCCATTGTTTCTTCATCTTGTTTATAAATATGGAAGATTTGGCAACACTTGCCTCTCCACTAGGCTTACGATGATCCATCAACATGGACTCATAAAAGGTGAGCTCATTGAACAATTGTGTAAGAGTGAAGGCTAACTTGTTCACAACATAGTTGCTCTAATTTGTAGGAAATACTCCAGAAAAGTCTTCATGATCATGGTCACATGACTACACTAATAATACGACCTCTATGTGTTTCGACCATATTAAAGTAGGTCATCATCCTTAAGACGTGTTCTCAGACGGATAATCACTACTACCTTTTGCGTCCTCCTTGGCATGCGCTCCATAAGTTACACAATAAAAATAAGTTACAACTTTTGTATTTATTCCTAACATGGTTTTCTGGCCTTACATTCCAAAAACACTACAAAACTAAAGCCGGAAAAATTACAACCAATGTATTTTTTAAAATAAATAAACATTCATTACATGAATTTATTTTATTATATAAAATTATGTATTTCATGCCCACTCTTATGACACATAAATCTTTTATTTTTCATATATCTTTTACATTAAAAATAACCAAGCAATAATTATCTCATTATTAAATTTTAAAAAAAATTTAGAGTACTTTTCAACCTGTTCTGATACCGATTGTAAGAATCGATCTCGCGAACTCTTCACATGAACGCTCCCCTCGTGGCGGAATTAGTGCCTAAGCCCATGGATCAGACTTGAAATAATTTTCTCTCTCCTTTTTGCTATGGTCGAAAAGAACGCTTTGATTAATGAAAACTCCATCGTTCATATATTACAATAAATTCCATTTACATATTACATTATACTCTAAGGCATATATCCCAACAACTATATTGTATAACAATCTAAAACCAACAAGAAACATAATTTGGGATGCTTTCATAATAGAGAGCAAATATAAATTAATTGGATGTATTCAATTTTTCAAAAGAAAAATACATTTAATTAATTAGAATTATAAATTACTGAAATTCTATTCTAAAATAATTGGGTATAAATAATAGAAATGGAATTTGAATTTGAATTACATTGGTGGTGGAGAGGACTTATGTTGTAATTAGGCTATAACTAAAAAAATTAACATTATTATTTAATACTACATAAAAAAAATATACAAATTTAAGCTTTAATAGAAACAAAATTTCTCACATTAGTTAAAAATTTAATTATCTTGAGTTAAATATATAAGACATTGACAATCTTCGACTTTTGAGCTAGTTTTTTTAGTACGAGTGCACATGAACTTTCATATATTATACGTGCATGAACTTTCATATATTATTATTTATTAGAATCAAATTTTTGCAGGAATGGACGCACCAAAACTTATCACGTGACGAATATTATACAAAAGACTAATATACACGGGAAAAAAGGATGATTAAAAAAATATCTTGAAAATTAATTTTAGTAAGAGCATCTCCAATAAAGCTCTCTATATGGCTATCGATATTTATCTAAAAATGATATCATTTTTAATTTAGAGAGTCATGTAGGAGAATTTGTTCAAACAATACTCATACATATCTCATATATACCTCATATATAATATAAAACACTTTATCAAACATAAAAGGGTTATTTCTGTAAATTTTCATCACTTAGGCCAAGCTTTATGAAAAATTCTGGTTTGACTTCTTAATCTTTGACTTTTGGTTTAATTATTATTATTGATATTATGGAGAAAATGGATGCATCACGACCTATTCAAATCATATTAGATGAGCATAACTATATTTTATGGGCACAAGCTATGTGTAGTTTTCCTAAGGGATGAAAACTATGACGTTATGTTACTCAAGACATTGAAAAACATGTTCACAAGATATATGAACCTGAAGAGAAATGTACTGATTGATTAGAAGACGGGGATGGCCGAAAGCATAAGATTATCACATGGTTTAAAAACTCATATGTACCATTATGAGTCTTCAACTTGGGCGACTGCCACTGATGTGTCCCACCGGGTAAGTCTTATGACGCCAGCAAGCCAGGTAAGTAAAAATACATGCGTGATTTTGATAGATTTGGTATTGACACAAACTGCACAAGCCTACCAAAGTGAAGGCGATTCTAAACGTTGTATTTTTATGCATAACCCGATGATGAGTCTCGTACAAGGGTAGTAGGGCACCACTTGAAAGTTTGGAAAGTTACAGGGTTAAATACTGGAAGGGAAAAAAACTATAGAGAATTCAGAAAACAACCAAATCCAAGTCGGACATCATCTATGTCCGGCTAGACCTCTCTCAGATAAAAAAAACAGCAGGCTAGACATCACCTATGCTTGGGCTATACCTCTCTCGCTCGGCCGGATATATATTGGAAATCTTAAATCCAGCCGGACATAATGCACCTGCCAATTATCTGATACAGTTGTTGGATTACGCCAAACTGCTAATGGTTTTTCCTAAAGATTTATTTTAAATTTTAATTCCATCATTATCTTGTTAATCTGATTCCTATAAAAGGCAGTGAATGGGAACAAAGATAAGGCAATGAAAATTAACATAGTGAGTTGAATGAGAAGAGTTAACAGAGAGAACAAGAAGCGAGTTGAAAACAATGAGAACATGATGAAAGAAATAGAGAGTGAGTTCTGAGAGTTGAAAGAAAAACATAGTGAGAATTCCCCTGAGTTTCCCCTCTTCGGAGAGTGATTCAGCAAGCTACCCACTTTTCAGAGGCGTTTTGAGAGCAAAATACACGTAAGGTATAACCTGAGGGCACCTTTATCGTTATTTCCACTCATTCTCAATACTGTACCGGTCTAACTCAATACTGTACCGGTCTAACTTACTTCACATCAAGCTATACATACATAAGTAAAAACATATTTGGCCGTATATAGTGGTTCCCTGTTGGTATATTGGATGGAAATCCGGATGTAAATTCCATAGCTGATTCCGAATAGACGGTAATATAATTTGCACTCAGGATACAATTCTACATACAACTAGAAAATGATTATACGAATGCCAATTTTACATAACTAGTTTTTAATATTTTATGTTGTTTCTTTAAACCGTTATTATAGTGACGCATGTTTCTGTATTTGTTACACACAGAATGTCCGACCGAACTCATTGTATATCGGGCCGAACATCCTTATTCATGTTTGGTAATTGTCTTGTTGGTTTTATTTATATTCTATAATTAATTATTTGCCATTATTATTATCCATGCATATTATGTTTCTATTTTTATTATTAATATTCGGCCAGACTTGTAATAAATCTGATCGGACATCAATTGTCTCAAGCAATATCCGGTCAGGCTTCTACAAAGCTAGGTCAGCGAGACATGAGTTATGTCATGTTCGCTCTATTATCTTTCTTATTTGTTGTTTGTGTAGCATTGCATTGTTCCATTTTTAATTACCTTACTATTATAATAACATTGCTCCATCAGTTATTACTATCATGTGTACAACTCTGCATTTCCATCTTTCTGGTTTCCACAGCACATACGACCATATTTTATGCATGTCCAGTCGGATATTTTAATCACAAAGAATATCTGGCCCACTATGCTCATGCCCGACCTGGCTTCTATGCTTCGATATGCTTGTTTTAATACTACTTTAATGATTCATGAGCTTGTACATGTATTTGTTTCACTTTTCTACAATTATTATTTAATGAATGCACTGTTGTATGCTATATAAATTATCGTTACATGCTAATGTATTATAAGGTATGGTGATACTTCTTTTGAACCTAGATATTATACTAGCATCAGTAAGGGACTATTCTGAACATAAACGGGTTTAAGGTCGGACCTTGCGAGGGGTGTAGTGTGGCTTTAAATCTTTCACATTGTCTTATACTGGGTGACAACTCTTTTATTCTCCAATTAGCCCCCCGTGGGTTACCCGTATTCTCTAAGGGCTGCGAGCCCGACAGAGCCGTGATTGCCGGCATCATAAATATAGCAGTAAATCCTGCTTCACTCCTATAAACGATCTCATATGTGTCTAGTTTACAGAGGATTGTACAGATTTCAATTTCGATTTCCGAAACTCAAGTTACAAACAAAGCTTTAACGGAGTTCAGGGAAAAACTGAATCAAGTGAACTGCAGGACAACTACGTTATTAAATTCTAGTTTACAAAGGATTGTACAGATTTAATGAATGCATTGTTGTATGCTATATAAATTATTGTTACATGCTAATGTATTATAAGGTATGGTGATACTTCTTTTGAACCTAGATATTATACTAGCATCAGTAAGGGACTATTCTGAACCTAAACGGGTTTAAGGTCGGACCTTGCGAGCGGTGTAGTGCGGCCTTAAATATTTTGCATTGTCTTATACTGGGTGACGACTATTTTATTCTCCGATTAGTCCCCCCGTGGGTTACCCGTTTCTCTACGGGCTGCGAGCCCAACAGTGTCGTGGTCGCCGATATCATAGGTATAGCAGTAACTCCTTCTTCGCTCCTACAAACGATCCCATATGTGTCTAGTTTACATAGGATTGTATGGATTTCAATTTCGATTTCCGAAACTCAAGTTACAAACAAAGCTTTAAGGGAGTTCAGGGAAAAACTGAATCAAGTGAACTGCAGGGCAGCTACGTTATTAAATCCGGTTTAAATTCATCTTTGATCTATAATGTTTGATTTTTGGATATGTTGAAACCTATTGTGTCTAGTTTACTTAGAAATTTACTGTGAGTCAATCGGATGTCTAAAATATATCCGATGACCGAATTAATAATGCCTGTTCAAGTTATGTACCAAACTCTCTGCCTAAAGTCACTACTTACTGCCTTATTCCACCCATTTAATTCAGCCATTGTTACAATCACACATTATCAAGTGTAGAACACGACAATCTCATCCCCCTTTTACTGCCGAAATCAGCCCCTAATACATCAACCATAATACAACATGTACAATCATATCTATAAGCAAATCAATAAAAATAACTCACCCTAAAATAGTGTCAACCTTTATCCCAATCTCTCTCTAAAGCATGTCTTGTACTTATTTGAGCTCTCCTTGTACTTGCTTCAACTGTCTCCTTGGATTTTCTTTCTCCCTTCTCACGGCTATATTGGAATTTTTTATTTTTTTGTCTTGGTGCTTGTTTCTCACGACACAAGGCTCCTCTCCCTTGTTTTCTTTAAGTTGAGTTAAACATGTAACAAAATATTGGATTCCTCTAAACAATGCTAGAGTGGCTGAACACTCTCTAATCTTGGGTCTAAAAAATTGTTTGTTCTTAAGCCCAAAATCAATGTGTCACAAGCCCAAATTATTCTTGTTTCAAGTTTATTACTTTGTCTCCTAACCGCCTAAATATTTGGTCCATTTTGATATGTAGGTGAAATAATAATTTGTACGCATAATTAGAAAAATAAATGTGATATTTGGATTTTGGAGGCCAGAAACTTAAAAGGGCGTCTAAACTGTATACAATTTTGGAAATTCCAACCTTACGCAATTTTCGTATTTTGGCCATAACTTTTAACTCCAATATCGGATTGAGGCGATTCCAGTTCCAGGTGAAAAAAGATTTAAATATCTATAAATTTGCTATTAACAAGATTTTCTATTTTTGAGGTTTTCATGGTCGAAATTGATGAAGAAACCAACATGTGCTACATATAAAAGTCATTGTCCATGTAAAAAAAAAAATAGTATATTTATAATTGGAAAATGAAAATCCACCGAAAGGTGGTTATCATTTTCCATTTGCATGCAAAAGTCATACAATTTTTGAAAGATTGTATGATTTTAAAAAAATAATAATAAAAAAAGAAAGAAATAAAGAAGTTTTGTAAAGGTAGAGGTGCTGAGCCCTCTGCTATAAATAGAGGTGTTCAACACCTCATTTTCTTCTTGTTTTCTTATGATGATTCTCTTGAAAACTTGGAAGAGAGTGTTTTGTGTGTTTTATTTTTTTAAGCTTTGTTGTAATTTCTTTTTCTTTTAATAATAAAATTATGCATGTTTTTATTTAAATTATAAGTAGCTATTTTCCAGTTGGGATAAAAGGTGAAGCTTTTAATATGAGAATGTAAATTAATCTTATTTATATTATAATATATTAATTGTAATCTAATGATTAATATTTAATTTAAATCTATATTAATTATTGACAAAACTTTGTTATCGACTATATGACTGGTTTTATTTATTTGACATAATTGAGTACCTAACTAGACTTGTTATAGATAAATGTTATCATCGCCTTTATGGCTGGTTGTTATGGTTGGTTGTTTTGACATAATTAATTTCTGAAATAAATTAACTCAGTAATAATGACAATTTATATATTATAAAAAATAAAATTTCTAAATTTGAAATATTAAAAGTAGATTCTCTAGCCCAAATATTTTATTTATTATTGCAGTTCAATTTAAAATTGTCAATCATTTCAAATAATTCAGTATTTTGATTTTTACTCAAATTATTATTTTATTTTACTAAATTTATTCCATGTGGATCGATCCCTGAATTAACGGATTATTTTATTACTTCGACACTCTTATACTTAAGAGTAAAGAACTACTTTGTGAGTGTGTCATTCACTACCTATCTATATCCAATAAAATTTTCAAAGATGATTTCTGCATCCGCATCCATCCATATATGTCCAAAGTCTCCATAAAATTAGAAAAAATAGAAATTAACTAGTTCATTTAATATAAATCTAACAATTCAATACAAATTTATTTTAACAGATTTTTAAATATCAATTTCAATAGAATTTTCACATAAAATGTTATCATTAACCAAAAAAAAAAAATTCAACAAAAACAATTTACATATGTCACGTTTTCATGGAAAATAATATATCAACACAATCTTCAGTATCGCTTAACCAAACAAAACCAGCAGATTCCATTTATCAATCATTTGTCCATAATCACCATCAATACTAGAAAATTAATATTAATCATAAAAAAATATCTAGAAACCAAAATACATAAAGAGACATAATCTTATGTTTGTGTTCATAATAAGTTTAAGATATTCTTTAGATATTGGACGAATATCATATATCGACTATCTAAAAGTGATATATGCAACCATTCAATATCTATTGCGATAATTAATTTCATATGCACAACCATCTATTATTCATTAAACTACGAATATAATATATCTTATTAGATAAATATTAACAGATATTCAAAATATCCATCTAAATTATCATCCATAGTTTTGCTATTTTTTCCCTGTTAGTATTGCAAATATTTTATAAAATACGTTAAAATGGTGACACGTTTATGATGTTTAATAATCAAGTTGAGTGAGTATTTAATTTTTGTTAGTCAATCAAGACATGCAAAAGTTGAGATGAAAAATTTACTTGTTTTCAACTTGTTTCTTGAAAATGCACTGCTGAACACGTGTAATGTTTTTGCCTCATTTTTAAGTCCTTGTTGCTTCCAGAAATGCGTCCGGGTTATTTGAAAATTATAATAGGTACCAATTATTCTCGCGTTTATATAATGCTTCCTATATGGAGTCTTCATCAAGTCTCAATTGATGCCATTGCCATACACATTTTTCATGTTACGATGTTTGCAAGTTTATTCATCCTTAGTCTTAAGAAACATGATTTGGTGGTGTATGGCTGAAGTGTTGGGATTTGTATGCTCGATAAGCAAATATGTTCGAAACATGATTGATTAATATTTGTGATTCTATTTTTTCCATGTATGCATTTTGATTTGCTTTATAAAATTCATGAAAATTCCGTGATTATTATGTAGCTTTAAATTAAACATATATGTGTATGTAAAATGTTACATGCATATATGCATGGATAAAATTTAAAGAGTAATAATCAAATTTTGTCCATGACTATGATTTGAAGTTGAGAATCTTCAAATCCAAAGTCATAAATACAGTTCATTCCATTTATGAATGATATAGTTCTATCCATACTATATTATGTAGAGACATAGAAATGAATGTGTTTTATATAATAAGATTATATTGGACAGGACCAGATAAAATTGAAAAGTTCTAATAATTTCCGTTAAATAAAGAACATCAATTTTATCATAATGATGGTCATATATGTGATTATCTTAATTCATTATATTTAGCAGACTCCTATATCATATTAATTTATTCTTTAATTTACTCGGTATGGTTTTGTATTTATTACATTTCGTAAACCTTGTATTTTGGGAATGAGTTGAATGAGTAGTTGGGAATGCTAACCTGATATAATGAAATCCGTTCATAGATTCTCTTGTTTGTTAGTTTAGGACCTGAACGATTACCGCGCAAATTCATAAAAGTTATGAATTAATTGTTCACTTGAGAACTAATGGAAGTTAAGGATAAAGATGTAATTGGAGATGTTAACAGATTTTTTATACCTATCTCCTTTACGAATCTGTTATGGAGGATCACTACATAGGTAATGACTATATCAATG
>SKCR01000225.1:0-68182 GCA_019454045.1 Zanthoxylum bungeanum
ATTATCAATCTGGCCATGTGGCCGTAGTTGCCATAGCTGGCCACAGCCCACAGAAGCAAAGTCTGATTGCCGACGCCCGATTCAAAGATGAGATGTGTTTCAAACCAAGAATTATACGAGCACTACTTCTGTTTTCACACTTGGGAGTTTCTAAATTTTCATTACAAGTATTAAATCTTGGTTAATGATTCCAACTTCTGCAATATGCATTAACTAGATACTCCATCAAATGCTTTCTCTAGTGTGCAATATTCTCGTACAAGGGTTTGAATTAGATATTGCAACCAGTCGGTTTTTGGATCGAGATTTGTCAATCCTAATTTAAGATGAAAAATCGTCTCAAATTTCCCGTATTCGGGGATCTAAAAAAGAAGTTGGAAAATAGTATGATGAAATGTTATTTGGTAGCATAATTTTGAGTGGACTCTATGAAATATTATTTGGTTCCATCAAACACGTTGCCCAACCCGAAAATTTTGGGTCAGATGAAATTTTTTTATTATTATTTTTTTTAAACCTGCACGGATCGAGTCGAGTCATGTTGGGTCGGGTCGGGTCGTGGATTGACCAGACCCTATGAACACCCCTATGGTTGAGTAACAATATAAGCATATAAACTCTCTCATGTGCCAGCTCGCACGGATGAGAATCTCAACTCTAATTAGGCTGACTCGTGTTCACCTGTACGTTCTTTGTACATGAATGTCGGCATCTGTTGAGTCAGATATGGCTTAACCATGTTTTTCAATTTCTTTGTAATTTTTCTACTCTTCAACTGCTTATAACAGAAGAATTAATTTTTTAACTCTTCAACTGCTTGTAATAGTAGAATTAATTTTTGAATTAATTATTAAAGTTTTGAATGAATAAATTGTTAGAATTAATTATCGTATTAATATGACAGTTATGAATTTGATTAATTACCAAATTAATTATTATAACTAATACGGCAGTTACGATTTGTTTTATATTATCCATATTTGAATGATATAAATTGGTTCATTCTTTAGGATTAGGAAGAATACAGAACGCACAACATAACACCAACTCCACATTTTTTGTTTGTCGTCGATGTCTTCTTCAGTTTTTGTGCGGAAAGAGTTCAAATATATTAAAAGTTCGCCGGAAATAATTTGGTGTTGTGCTAAATATATTTTATCATATTGTATTCTAGAAAACAAACGCCGAAATCATCATAAGCTCTAACGTAGGAGACGAATTTATTTTAAGGACATTGTGGGCTACACAGACCTTGATTTTATCTATGTATCTCATTTATTTACTGTTTCATATTTGATCGGTTCAATTTCGAAAGTAATATTTCATACCAATTATATTTATTTTTATATTACTAATATTATACATTTTTTCTGCAGATGTAAAATTATGGAGCTTAATTAATCATCGAATATATTGGCGTTTTGATGAAAATTGGAAAAAAAAAATCAAGGAAATTGAAGTTTAGTGATTGCAAATTTAAAACTAGGGCTTAATATAAAAATTACATTTTTGTTGTTATTTTGAAATTGGAATTGATTTCTAAAATGAAGTTTTCACACTCCTTTTATTGTTCACGTTATGTCCATGTCTTTTTACTGCTTTTAAAATACAATAAAATAAAATACATTTGGGGCCATCGGCGAAGGCCGGCCTTGTGAAGGGTGCAGAATTCGAGATTTTTATGCAATAAAAAATATGACATATAAAAAATAATAATAATTAAGATTATATTATTGGTCACATATCATTCAATGATGAGAAATTATCAAAATTGGGGAAGTGGTAAAATTTTTTTCAAGAAATGAGCAAGATACATAAAATGGCATTCTCCATCTTTCTCAAAACTTAAGATTTTTTTCATTAAAACGGTATAAAGTTTTTTTTTTTTTTTTTTTTTAATCGGGATGTTTGGACCATGCTATCTCAATTAATTTTCGAAACCTATGTCCAATGTTCTCAAAAATTTCTCCAACACAAATGAGGACAAATCACTATATTTTTTACACCAGAAAATCATGACCTCAAAAAAATACATGTATTAAGATTCCAACCTTCAAAATGTACAAACCACTCAAGTCTTACTAGGGGTGTTCACGGGTCGGGTTGGGTCGGGGTTTTTGAAATTTTGTTAGACCCGATCGGGTCGGGTCAAGGGAAAATCGGGTCACGGAGAAGTGGAATCCGGTCCGGTTCGGGTCGGATCGTCGGGTCATTTAAAAAAATAATAATTTTTTTTAAATGAATTAATTATTTTGAAATATTAATATTAGTTATTTTATGTCCTAAAAATATCATATATATAAAATTTTAATACAAAAAAAAGTAATAAACAAATGAAATAATAGTAAAAACTTTAAAAATAATAATAAATATTTTAGAAAAATAATAAAAATTTTAGAAAAATAATATATTTGTATAGGGTCGGGTCGGGTCAAAATTTTGCAAATTTTTTTATGAACCCGCGCGGGTCGAGTCACGTCAGATCGGGTCGACCCGACCCTATGAACACCCCTAAGTCTTACAACTGGGATTAAAACGATTGAAAGCTGTTGTCATGAGATTTCTCATGTCGACAACGGGATAAAATTGTAGGAAATTCTTCTTAATATTTCATTAAGGGTAATTCTGTCTTTTGGTTGGATTGGGTGCTTGTGAGGGGTACAACTTTTTGGGGGGTTGCACCTCATCCCAAAGGGTGCCCTATTGGCACCCTTCCATGCCTTATATAAGAAGGCTTGATATCCAAAATAAAATATAGAAAAGATATCCGAATTTCTTAAAGAGACATTTGTTTTTTTCCTTTGTTTTGAGAGAGTTTCACCATCTTCCTAGTTCATAAACTTGTGAAGGAGTGCTCCTTGTACAAATAGCATCCAAGTTATCCTGGGAGAACGTTGGCAATACGAAACCGTAGAGCACTTGTGACGGGCCAATAAGTTCTTAATGACAGAGATCATCTCGACTTGGACAATTCTGTAATCTCCATTTTCTGGTAGTATTTAAAGGTTTTATGGTTTTAGGATTTCATGTATCTAGATCTACTTTTACTGTTTGATCTGTTTGTTTGCAAGTGATATTACTGTTTAATGACACATATTTGACAACAATCTTAAGAACTTATTTCTCTAGTGTTATTAGATAGTAATTCGCATGTTAGGGTTTGTTTATTTTCTGTAAAATACGAACTGTGCATGAAAAACCCGTAGGGCATTCGAACGCCCGACGCACGCGAAAGCATAAATTTGAATTTTCATAAGAACGTTCGAACGCGTCTTCAAACGCAACTCGAACGCAAGCTTTTTTCCTTAGATTGTTCGAACGCGTTATCGAACGCTATACGAACGCGAACTCTCTGGAATCATTCCGTTCAAACGCGTTCTCGAACGCTATACGAACGTAAACTCTCTGGAATCATTCCGTTCGAACGCGCTCTCGAACGCTACACGAACGTGAACTCTCTGGAATCATTCTGTTCGAACGCGTTATCAAACGCTACACGAACGTGAACTCTCTGGAAACACTTCGTTCGAACGCGTTATCAAACGCAACACGAACGCACACACACTGGACAGTCTCGTTCGAACGTAGATACGAACGTGACACTAACGAATTTGTCCTGAAAGTATCATATATTACAAACTTTAATTAATATTAACTTGGTTCTTCATATACTGTAAACACATTAATCTTGGTAGTATAGACTTAAGTTATTATTAAGTTGTTCAATTATCACAAGCATTCACATAGTGATAAAGTTGAAACTAATTGTGTGTTGCATAATTGGTTGAGAATTTAAAGTGTAATTTTACACAAGTAATTCCATCCAATCTTGATTGACATATATATCTACATTTATCGTATATCACTTTGAACAAGGTCATTCGTTGATCGTTGTGCAATTTGTCTTTCGTAGACTAATTGACCCTGTTGATTTTCCAGTTACATATGGCTAGCGGAAATATCACGGTACCGGTCTCTCACGGAGAAAAACCAGAGAAATTTGGTGGGGCAAATTTCAAACAATGGCAGAGCAAGATGCTGTTCTACCTGACAACTCTCCAGTTGGCAAAATTCCTCAAAGATCCTCCGGGTCTTGTGGAGGGTGAATCTGAATTTGCCAAGGAAGAGCGAGAACAGACTTGGTTGTCTGGAGACTTCTTATGCAAGAACTACCTTTTGGGTGGTCTTGACAATACCCTGTACAATGTGTACCAAGGCATGACTTCTGCGAAGGTTCTCTGGGAATCTCTCGAGAAGAAGTACAAAACCGAAGATGCCGGACAAAAGAAATTTGTCGTGGGTAGGTTCCTGGACTACAAGATGGTAGATTCAAGGACGGTGATGTCTCAGTTGGGTGAACTGCAATTGATCATTCATGAAATACTGGATGAATGAATGAAACTCTGTGAGATGTTTCAAGTTGCCGCCATAATTGAAAAGTTGCCTCCATCATGGAAAGACTTCAGGAGCTATCTGAAACACAAAAAGAAGCAGATGAGCCTTGAAGACCTCAGTGTTCGATTGAGAATCGAGGAGGACAACAGGATGTCCGAGAAGGCCAGCTACAAGACTCTGGAGTCTAAGGCCAACATCATTGAAGGTGTAAATGGTAGCAAAAAGAGAAAGAACTGTGGAGCTGACTCTGGGAACAAGAAGTTCAAGGGAAAATGCTACAACTGTGGAAAGAGCGGTCATATGTCAAAGGACTGCAGGAACAAGAAGTCTCAGGATAAGGGTAAGAAAAAGAAAAATGAGGCCCATGTCACTGAAGGTGAGCAGCTGACTGATGATATCTCAGAGATGGAACTATCAGCAGTGGTAACCGAAGCCAACATAGTTGGGAATCTGAGAGAATAGTGGGTAGACACTGGGGCTACTCGTCATATCTGTGCAGACAGTAAGATGTTTTCCATGTACCAGAAGGTCGATGGCGGCGATCATCTGACAATGGGAAACTCGTCTACCTCTTAGGTGGTTGGACAAGGCACAGTGGTTCTGAAGATGACATCCGGAAATGAGCTAACATTGAAAAATGTACTGCACGTTCCAGATATTCAGAAGAACTTGGTCTCGGGCTCTCTTCTTAGTAAGGCTGGTTTTAAGCTTGTATTTGTTTCTGACAAGTTTGTATTGACTAAGAATGATATGTATGTAGGAAAATGATACCTAACTGAGGGCTTTTTCAAGCTAAATGTAATGACTGTTAACCGTGCTATTAATAAAGCTAGTTCGTCTGCTTATATTATTGTGTCACAAAATGTATGGCATGGGAGGTTAGGACATGTTAATTATGATACCATGCGTAAATTAATTAACATGGACCTCATACCTAAATTTGCAATTGATAGCCAACATAAGTGTGAAGCATGTGTTGAAGCAAAAATGCATCGCGCATCATTTCATTCTATAGAACGCAGTTCTGAACCGCTAGAACTTGTACAGACCGATGTATGTGACATGAATATTATGCAAACAATAGGCGGTAAAAAGTAATTTGTCACTTTTATCGATGACAGCACAAGATTCTGTTATGTGTACTTGCTGAGAAGCAAAGCTGAAGCAATTGAGAGCTTCGTACACTATAAGAACGAAGTTGAAAACCAACTTGGCAAGAAAATCAAAAGAATCAGGAGTGATAGAGGCGGTGAATACGTTTCACCATTCGGTGAATATTGTTATGTGCACGGAATTATTCACGAAACCACTGCTCCTTATTCTCCTCAACAGAACGGAATTGCGGAGCGCAAAAACCGAACGTTGAAGGAAATGATGAATGCCTTGTTGACAAGTTCGGGTCTGCCCCAGAACTTGTGGGGGGAAGCCTTGCTTTCCGCGAACTACGTTCTGTACAAGCTTCCTCACAGAAGACTAGACAAGACACCATATGAATTGTGGAAAGGTTTCGTACCTTCCTACGAAAACCTCAAAGTGTGGGGGTGTCTTGCCAAAGTAATGGTTCCTAAACCTAAGAAGGTGGAATAGGACCCAAAACTGTTGACTATATATTCATCAGATATACTTGCAACAATAATGCATATCGATTCTTGGCACACAAAAATGAGATTCCTGACATCAATCCAAATGTGATGATTGAGTCAAGGAATGCAATATTTTTTAAGAGACATTTCCTTGTAAGGAAAGACAAAGAAGAGAGTCTCTCAAAAGATCTGTTGATACTGTCAATGATAGTGATCAGGTTGACCAAGAGTCAAATCAACATGAAAATGTTGAGGCAAATGAACCTAGACGTCGTCTAAGTCATTTGGACACGATTTTCTGACATATTTGTTAGAAAATGAGCCTCAAAGCTATAAAGAAGCAATGTCTTCTCTGGAGGCACCTCTTTGGAAAGAGGCGATAAACAGTGAGATTGATTCAATCCTACAGAACCATACTTGGGAGTTGGTTGATCTTCCACCAGGTTGTAAGCCACTGGGCTACAAATGGAAAGATGAAAATAGATGGATCAATAGATAAGTACAAGACGAGGTTTGTCATAAAAGATTATAGACAGAAAGAAGACTTTGTTTACTTTGACACATATCCACCAATGATTCGTATCACATCAGTAGAATGCTTATAGCTATAGCAGCTATATTTGGTCTTGAAATACATCAAAAGGATGTAAAGACGTCATTCTTGAATGGTGAATTGGATGAAGAGATTTACATGGAACAACCAGAAGGGTTTAGTGTTCCTGGACAAGAACAGAAGGTGTGCAAACTTGTAAAATCCTTGTACGGATTAAAACAAGCACCGAAACAATGGCATGAGAAATTTGACAAAGAAATGTTGTCAAATGGGTTCAAAACCAATGAGTGTGATAAGTGTGTGTACACCAAATAAACTCAAAAATGATATGTCATTGTGTGTCTCTATGTAGATGATATCCTGATAATTGGTAGTAATCATGAAATGATTCAGTTTACCAAAAACGTGTTATCCAGCAGATTTGATATGAAAGATATGGGGATAGCTGATGTGATCCTAGGAATAAAGATTTCTAGGACATCAGACGGATATATATTATCACAGACTCATTATATTGAGAAGATACTCGATAAATATATCAAAGGGGATCTAAATGTGGCTAGAACCCCTGTAGACCTAACTCTTCATTTATCAAAGAATACTGGTTCAAGCATATCGCAACTAGAGTATTCGAGAATCATCGGAAGTCTGATGTATCTCACGAATTGCACACGACCTGATATCGCTCAAGCTGTGAATCGGCTTAGCAGATATACGAGTAATCCAGGACACAACCACTGGAAAGCCATAGTAAGAGTTTTGAGGTATCTGAGAGAAACTTCAAAATATGGGCTACATTACGAGAGATATCCTGCTGTACTAGAGGGTTACAGCGATGCTAACTGGATATCTGATACGGTGGATTTGTTTTCACACTTGGTAATGCAGCCGTGTCATGGAAATCCTCGAGGCAAACGTGTATTGCCCGGTCTACTATGGAATCAGAATTCACAGCGTTAGACAAAACAGCGGAAGAAGCAGAATGGCTTAGAAACTTCCTGGAGGATATTCCTAGTTGGCCCAAACCGGTGCCAGCAATAAGCATACATTGTGACAGCCAATCGGCTATTGGGAGAGCCCAAAATACAATGTATAATGGTAAGTCTCGACACATACGTCAGAGACATAATACCATATGTCAACTGCTCTCAAGTGGCATAATAACGATCGATTATGTCAGGTCGAAGGAAAACCTAGCGGATCCACTAACTAAAGGTTTACCTCGAGAGCAAGTTGAGAAGTCATCGAGGGGAATGGGCTTGAAGCCTATAATCTAAGAATTGTCACTGTGGAAACCCAACCTAGTTGACTGGAGATCCCAAGATCTAGGTTCAAAAGGGACAACAGAAACTTTGTGCAATTCAAAACAAGCACTAAAGAGTTTCGTACTCTTTCCCATTCCGATAATGACGCTGAGTGCTGTCTGTCATTGGTTAGGATAAGCTAAGGCTTTTAATGATCACTATATTAGGAGATGAGTCCTAATGGGGGTAAAGACATATTACCTCTTCATAGCAGATCACCTATTTCAAGTAAGAAGTGAGGCCGCTTCCATGGGAACCTTTAAAGGCGGGTTACCCTAAAGTGCTTGATGAATCCAGGACCGTTGTTCAGGGCCAAAATGAACACAACCGTAGAACGGGAAAATGGTCGAATTAAAGCTGTGTGTTGGCAATTGTCTTGGTTTACACCAACGGCAGAACAGTTCAAGACTATGGGTCACTGGTTTGCCAAGTAAATCCGATTGTCACTCACTAGAAAAGGTTCAAGGCGAAAGCTACCTATTTCGATGCAGCTTTAGTTCATGGTAACTCTCTCAAGTGTCTCCATGAATATTTGAAGAATTGTGGGGGATTGTAGGAAATTCTTCTTAATATTTCATTAAGGGTAATTCTGTCTTTTGGTTGGATTGGGTGCTTGTGAGGGTTACAACCCTTTGGGGGGTTGCACCCCATCCCAAAGGGTGCCCTATTGGCACCCTTCCATGCCTTATATAAGAAGGCTTGATATCCAAAATAAAATATAGAAAAGATATCCGAATTTCTTAAAGAGACATTTGTTTTTTTCCTTTGTTTTGAGAGTTTCACCATTTTCCTAGTTCATAAACTTGTGAAGGAGTGCTCCTTGTACAAGTAGCATCCAAGTTATCCTGGGAGAACGTTGGCAATACGAAACCGTAGAGCACTTGTGACGGGCCAATAAGTTCTTAATGACAGAAATCATCTCGACTTGGACAATTCTGTAATCTCCATTTTCTGGTAGTATTTAAAGGTTTTATGGTTTTAGGATTTCATGTATCTAGATCTACTTTTACTGTTTGATCTGTTTGTTTGCAAGTGATATTACTGTTTAATGACACATATTTGACAACAATCTTAAGAACTTATTTCTCTAGTGTTATTAGATAGTAATTCGCATGTTAGGGTTTGTTTATTTTCTGTAAAATACGAACTGTGCATGAAAAACCCGTAGGGCATTCGAACGCCCGACGCACGCGAAAGCATAAATTTGAATTTTCATAAGAACGTTCGAACGCGTCTTCAAACGCAACTCGAACGCAAGCTTTTTTCCTTAGATTGTTCGAACGCGTTATCGAACGCTATACGAACGCGAACTCTCTGGAATCATTCCGTTCAAACGCGTTCTCGAACGCTATACGAACGTAAACTCTCTGGAATCATTCCGTTCGAACGCGCTCTCGAACGCTACACGAACGTGAACTCTCTGGAATCATTCTGTTCGAACGCGTTATCAAACGCTACACGAACGTGAACTCTCTGGAAACACTTCGTTCGAACGCGTTATCAAACGCAACACGAACGCACACACACTGGACAGTCTCGTTCGAACGTAGATACGAACGTGACACTAACGAATTTGTCCTGAAAGTATCATATATTACAAACTTTAATTAATATTAACTTGGTTCTTCATATACTGTAAACACATTAATCTTGGTAGTATAGACTTAAGTTATTATTAAGTTGTTCAATTATCACAAGCATTCACATAGTGATAAAGTTGAAACTAATTGTGTGTTGCATAATTGGTTGAGAATTTAAAGTGTAATTTTACACAAGTAATTCCATCCAATCTTGATTGACATATATATCTACATTTATCGTATATCACTTTGAACAAGGTCATTCGTTGATCGTTGTGCAATTTGTCTTTCGTAGACTAATTGACCCTGTTGATTTTCCAGTTACATATGGCTAGCGGAAATATCACGGTACCGGTCTCTCACGGAGAAAAACCAGAGAAATTTGGTGGGGCAAATTTCAAACAATGGCAGAGCAAGATGCTGTTCTACCTGACAACTCTCCAGTTGGCAAAATTCCTCAAAGATCCTCCGGGTCTTGTGGAGGGTGAATCTGAATTTGCCAAGGAAGAGCGAGAACAGACTTGGTTGTCTGGAGACTTCTTATGCAAGAACTACCTTTTGGGTGGTCTTGACAATACCCTGTACAATGTGTACCAAGGCATGACTTCTGCGAAGGTTCTCTGGGAATCTCTCGAGAAGAAGTACAAAACCGAAGATGCCGGACAAAAGAAATTTGTCGTGGGTAGGTTCCTGGACTACAAGATGGTAGATTCAAGGACGGTGATGTCTCAGTTGGGTGAACTGCAATTGATCATTCATGAAATACTGGATGAATGAATGAAACTCTGTGAGATGTTTCAAGTTGCCGCCATAATTGAAAAGTTGCCTCCATCATGGAAAGACTTCAGGAGCTATCTGAAACACAAAAAGAAGCAGATGAGCCTTGAAGACCTCAGTGTTCGATTGAGAATCGAGGAGGACAACAGGATGTCCGAGAAGGCCAGCTACAAGACTCTGGAGTCTAAGGCCAACATCATTGAAGGTGTAAATGGTAGCAAAAAGAGAAAGAACTGTGGAGCTGACTCTGGGAACAAGAAGTTCAAGGGAAAATGCTACAACTGTGGAAAGAGCGGTCATATGTCAAAGGACTGCAGGAACAAGAAGTCTCAGGACAAGGGCAAGAAAAAGAAAAATGAGGCCCATGTCACTGAAGGTGAGCAGCTGACTGATGATATCTCAGAGATGGAACTATCAGCAGTGGTAACCGAAGCCAACATAGTTGGGAATCTGAGAGAATAGTGGGTAGACACTGGGGCTACTCGTCATATCTGTGCAGACAGTAAGATGTTTTCCATGTACCAGAAGGTCGATGGCGGCGACCATCTGACAATGGGAAACTCGTCTACCTCTTAGGTGGTTGGACAAGGCACAGTGGTTCTGAAGATGACATCCGGAAATGAGCTAACATTGAAAAATGTACTGCACGTTCCAGATATTCAGAAGAACTTGGTCTCGGGCTCTCTTCTTAGTAAGGCTGGTTTTAAGCTTGTATTTGTTTCTGACAAGTTTGTATTGACTAAGAATGATATGTATGTAGGAAAATGATACCTAACTGAGGGCTTTTTCAAGCTAAATGTAATGACTGTTAACCGTGCTATTAATAAAGCTAGTTCGTCTGCTTATATTATTGTGTCACAAAATGTATGGCATGGGAGGTTAGGACATGTTAATTATGATACCATGCGTAAATTAATTAACATGGACCTCATACCTAAATTTGCAATTGATAGCCAACATAAGTGTGAAGCATGTGTTGAAGCAAAAATGCATCGCGCATCATTTCATTCTATAGAACGCAGTTCTGAACCGCTAGAACTTGTACAGACCGATGTATGTGACATGAATATTATGCAAACAATAGGCGGTAAAAAGTAATTTGTCACTTTTATCGATGACAGTACAAGATTCTGTTATGTGTACTTGCTGAGAAGCAAAGCTGAAGCAATTGAGAGCTTCGTACACTATAAGAACGAAGTTGAAAACCAACTTGGCAAGAAAATCAAAAGAATCAGGAGTGATAGAGGCGGTGAATACGTTTCACCATTCGGTGAATATTGTTATGTGCACGGAATTATTCACGAAACCACTGCTCCTTATTCTCCTCAACAGAACGGAATTGCGGAGCGCAAAAACCGAACGTTGAAGGAAATGATGAATGCCTTGTTGACAAGTTCGGGTCTGCCCCAGAACTTGTGGGGGGAAGCCTTGCTTTCCGCGAACTACGTTCTGTACAAGCTTCCTCACAGAAGACTAGACAAGACACCATATGAATTGTAGAAAGGTTTCGTACCTTCCTACGAAAACCTCAAAGTGTGGGGGTGTCTTGCCAAAGTAATGGTTCCTAAACCTAAGAAGGTGGAATAGGACCCAAAACTGTTGACTATATATTCATCAGATATACTTGCAACAATAATGCATATCGATTCTTGGCACACAAAAATGAGATTCCTGACATCAATCCAAATGTGATGATTGAGTCAAGGAATGCAATATTTTTTAAGAGACATTTCCTTGTAAGGAAAGACAAAGAAGAGAGTCTCTCAAAAGATCTGTTGATACTGTCAATGATAGTGATCAGGTTGACCAAGAGTCAAATCAACATGAAAATGTTGAGGCAAATGAACCTAGACGTCGTCTAAGTCATTTGGACACGATTTTCTGACATATTTGTTAGAAAATGAGCCTCAAAGCTATAAAGAAGCAATGTCTTCTCTGGAGGTACCTCTTTGGAAAGAGGCGATAAACAGTGAGATTGATTCAATCCTACAGAACCATACTTGGGAGTTGGTTGATCTTCCACCAGGTTGTAAGCCACTGGGCTACAAATGGAAAGATGAAAATAGATGGATCAATAGATAAGTACAAGACGAGGTTTGTCATAAAAGATTATAGACAGAAAGAAGACTTTGTTTACTTTGACACATATCCACCAATGATTCGTATCACATCAGTAGAATGCTTATAGCTATAGCAGCTATATTTGGTCTTGAAATACATCAAAAGGATGTAAAGACGTCATTCTTGAATGGTGAATTGGATGAAGAGATTTACATGGAACAACCAGAAGGGTTTAGTGTTCCTGGACAAGAACAGAAGGTGTGCAAACTTGTAAAATCCTTGTACGGATTAAAACAAGCACCGAAACAATGGCATGAGAAATTTGACAAAGAAATGTTGTCAAATGGGTTCAAAACCAATGAGTGTGATAAGTGTGTGTACACCAAATAAACTCAAAAATGATATGTCATTGTGTGTCTCTATGTAGATGATATCCTGATAATTGGTAGTAATCATGAAATGATTCAGTTTACCAAAAACGTGTTATCCAGCAGATTTGATATGAAAGATATGGGGATAGCTGATGTGATCCTAGGAATAAAGATTTCTAGGACATCAGACGGATATATATTATCACAGACTCATTATATTGAGAAGATACTCGATAAATATATCAAAGGGGATCTAAATGTGGCTAGAACCCCTGTAGACCTAACTCTTCATTTATCAAAGAATACTGGTTCAAGCATATCGCAACTAGAGTATTCGAGAATCATCGGAAGTCTGATGTATCTCACGAATTGCACACGACCTGATATCGCTCAAGCTGTGAATCGGCTTAGCAGATATACGAGTAATCCAGGACACAACCACTGGAAAGCCATAGTAAGAGTTTTGAGGTATCTGAGAGAAACTTCAAAATATGGGCTACATTACGAGAGATATCCTGCTGTACTAGAGGGTTACAGCGATGCTAACTGGATATCTGATACGGTGGATTTGTTTTCACACTTGGGAGTTTCAAAATTTTCATTACAAGTATTAAATCTTGGTTAATGATTCCAACTTCTGCAATATGCATTAACTAGATACTCCATCAAATGCTTTCTCTAGTATGCAATATTCTCGTACAAGGGTTTGAATTAGATATTGCAATCAGTCGGTTTGGATGGAGATTTGTCAATCCTAATTCTAGATGAAAAATCGTTTCAAATTTCTCGAATGGTCATGACCATCTCCGAGTATTCCGGGATCTAAAAAAGAAGTTGGAAAATAGCATGATGAAATGTTATTTGGTAGCATAATTTTGAGTGGACTATATGAAATGTTATTTGGTACCATCAAACACGTTGTCCAACTCGAAAATTTTGGGTCAGATGAAATTTTTTTATTATTATTTTTTTTAAACCTGCACGGATCGAGTCGAGTCATGTTGGGTCGGGTCGGGTCAAAATTTTGCAAATTTTTTTATGAACCCGCGCGGGTCGAGTCACGTCAGATCGGGTCGACCCGACCCTATGAACACCCCTAAGTCTTACAACTGGGATTAAAACGATTGAAAGCTGTTGTCATGAGATTTCTCATGTCGACAACGGGATAAAATTGTAGGAAATTCTTCTTAATATTTCATTAAGGGTAATTCTATCTTTTGGTTGGATTGGGTGCTTGTGAGGGGTACAACTCTTTGGGGGGTTGCACCTCATCCCAAAGGGTGCCCTATTGGCACCCTTCCATGCCTTATATAAGAAGGCTTGATATCCAAAATAAAATATAGAAAATATATCCGAATTTCTTAAAGAGACATTTGTTTTTTTCCTTTGTTTTGAGAGTTTCACCATTTTCCTAGTTCATAAACTTGTGAAGGAGTGCTCCTTGTACAAATAGCATCCAAGTTATCCTGGGAGAACGTTGGCAATACGAAACCGTAGAGCACTTGTGACGGGCCAATAAGTTCTTAATGACAGAGATCATCTCGACTTGGACAATTCTGTAATCTCCATTTTCTGGTAGTATTTAAAAGTTTTCTGGTTTTAGGGTTTCATGTATCTAGATCTACTTTTACTGTTTGATCTGTTTGTTTGCAAGTGATATTACTGTTTAATGACACATATTTGACAACAATCTTAAGAACTTATTTCTCTAGTGTTATTAGATAGTAATTCGCATGTTAGGGTTTGTTTATTTTCTGTAAAATACGAACTGTGCATGAAAAACCCGTAGGGCATTCGAACGCCCGACGCACGCGAAAGCATAAATTTGAATTTTCATAAGAACGTTCGAACGCGTCTTCAAACGCAACTCGAACGCAAGCTTTTTTCCTTAGATTGTTCGAACGCGTTATCAAACGCTACACGAACGTGAACTCTCTGGAATCATTCCGTTCGAACGCGCTCTCGAACGCTACACGAACGTGAACTCTCTGGAATCATTCCGTTCAAACGCGTTCTCGAACGCTATACGAACGCGAACTCTCTGGAATCATTCTGTTCGAACGCGTTATCAAACGCTACACGAACGTGAACTCTCTGGAAACACTTCGTTCGAACGCGTTATCAAACGCTACACGAACGTGAACTCTCTGGAAACACTTCGTTCGAACGCGTTATCAAACGCTACACGAACGTGAACTCTCTGGAATCATTCTGTTCGAACGCGTTATCGAACGCTATACGAACGTAAACTCTCTGGAATCATTCCGTTCAAACGCGTTCTCGAACGCTATACGAACGTAAACTCTCTGGAATCATTCTGTTCGAACGCGTTATCGAACGCTATACGAACGTAAACTCTCTGGAATCATTCTGTTCGAACGCGTTATCAAACGCAACACGAACGCACACACACTGGACAGTCTCGTTCGAACGTAGATACGAACGTGACACTAACGAATTTGTCCTGAAAGTATCATATATTACAAACTTTAATTAATATTAACTTGGTTCTTCATATACTGTAAACACATTAATCTTGGTAGTATAGACTTAAGTTATTATTAAGTTGTTCAATTATCACAAGCATTCACATAGTGATAAAGTTGAAACTAATTGTGTGTTGCATAATTGGTTGAGAATTTAAAGTGTAATTTTACACAAGTAATTCCATCCAATCTTGATTGACATATATATCTACATTTATCGTATATCACTTTGAACAAGGTCATTCGTTGATCGTTGTGCAATTTGTCTTTCGTAGACTAATTGACCCTGTTGATTTTCCAGTTACATATGGCTAGCGGAAATATCACGGTACCGGTCTCTCACGGAGAAAAACCGGAGAAATTTGGTGGGGCAAATTTCAAACAATGGCAGAGCAAGATGCTGTTCTACCTGACAACTCTCCAGTTGGCAAAATTCCTCAAAGATCCTCCGGGTCCTGTGGAGGGTGAATCTGAATTTGCTAAGGAAGAGCGAGAACAGACTTGGTTGTCTGGAGACTTCTTATGCAAGAACTACCTTTTGGGTGGTCTTGACAATACCCTGTACAATGTGTACCAAGGCATGACTTCTGCGAAGGTTCTCTGGGAATCTCTCGAGAAGAAGTACAAAACCGAAGATGCCGGACAAAAGAAATTTGTCGTGGGTAGGTTCCTGGACTACAAGATGGTAGATTCAAGGACGGTGATGTCTCAGTTGGGTGAACTGCAATTGATCATTCATGAAATACTGGATGAATGAATGAAACTCTGTGAGATGTTTCAAGTTGCCGCCATAATTGAAAAGTTGCCTCCATCATGGAAAGACTTCAGGAGCTATCTGAAACACAAAAAGAAGCAGATGAGCCTTGAAGACCTCAGTGTTCGATTGAGAATCGAGGAGGACAACAGGATGTCCGAGAAGGCCAGCTACAAGACTCTGGAGTCTAAGGCCAACATCATTGAAGGTGTAAATGGTAGCAAAAAGAGAAAGAACTGTGGAGCTGACTCTGGGAACAAGAAGTTCAAGGGAAAATGCTACAACTGTGGAAAGAGCGGTCATATGTCAAAGGACTGCAGGAACAAGAAGTCTCAGGACAAGGGCAAGAAAAAGAAAAATGAGGCCCATGTCACTGAAGGTGAGCAGCTGACTGATGATATCTCAGAGATGGAACTATCAGCAGTGGTAACCGAAGCCAACATAGTTGGGAATCTGAGAGAATAGTGGGTAGACACTGGGGCTACTCGTCATATCTGTGCAGACAGTAAGATGTTTTCCATGTACCAGAAGGTCGATGGCGGCGACCATCTGACAATGGGAAACTCGTCTACCTCTTAGGTGGTTGGACAAGGCACAGTGGTTCTGAAGATGACATCCGGAAATGAGCTAACATTGAAAAATGTACTGCACGTTCCAGATATTCAGAAGAACTTGGTCTCGGGCTCTCTTCTTAGTAAGGCTGGTTTTAAGCTTGTATTTGTTTCTGACAAGTTTGTATTGACTAAGAATGATATGTATGTAGGAAAATGATACCTAACTGAGGGCTTTTTCAAGCTAAATGTAATGACTGTTAACCGTGCTATTAATAAAGCTAGTTCGTCTGCTTATATTATTGTGTCACAAAATGTATGGCATGGGAGGTTAGGACATGTTAATTATGATACCATGCGTAAATTAATTAACATGGACCTCATACCTAAATTTGCAATTGATAGCCAACATAAGTGTGAAGCATGTGTTGAAGCAAAAATGCATCGCGCATCATTTCATTCTATAGAACGCAGTTCTGAACCGCTAGAACTTGTACAGACCGATGTATGTGACATGAATATTATGCAAACAATAGGCGGTAAAAAGTAATTTGTCACTTTTATCGATGACAGTACAAGATTCTGTTATGTGTACTTGCTGAGAAGCAAAGCTGAAGCAATTGAGAGCTTCGTACACTATAAGAACGAAGTTGAAAACCAACTTGGCAAGAAAATCAAAAGAATCAGGAGTGATAGAGGCGGTGAATACGTTTCACCATTCGGTGAATATTGTTATGTGCACGGAATTATTCACGAAACCACTGCTCCTTATTCTCCTCAACAGAACGGAATTGCGGAGCGCAAAAACCGAACGTTGAAGGAAATGATGAATGCCTTGTTGACAAGTTCGGGTCTGCCCCAGAACTTGTGGGGGGAAGCCTTGCTTTCCGCGAACTACGTTCTGTACAAGCTTCCTCACAGAAGACTAGACAAGACACCATATGAATTGTAGAAAGGTTTCGTACCTTCCTACGAAAACCTCAAAGTGTGGGGGTGTCTTGCCAAAGTAATGGTTCCTAAACCTAAGAAGGTGGAATAGGACCCAAAACTGTTGACTATATATTCATCAGATATACTTGCAACAATAATGCATATCGATTCTTGGCACACAAAAATGAGATTCCTGACATCAATCCAAATGTGATGATTGAGTCAAGGAATGCAATATTTTTTAAGAGACATTTCCTTGTAAGGAAAGACAAAGAAGAGAGTCTCTCAAAAGATCTGTTGATACTGTCAATGATAGTGATCAGGTTGACCAAGAGTCAAATCAACATGAAAATGTTGAGGCAAATGAACCTAGACGTCGTCTAAGTCATTTGGACACGATTTTCTGACATATTTGTTAGAAAATGAGCCTCAAAGCTATAAAGAAGCAATGTCTTCTCTGGAGGTACCTCTTTGGAAAGAGGCGATAAACAGTGAGATTGATTCAATCCTACAGAACCATACTTGGGAGTTGGTTGATCTTCCACCAGGTTGTAAGCCACTGGGCTACAAATGGAAAGATGAAAATAGATGGATCAATAGATAAGTACAAGACGAGGTTTGTCATAAAAGATTATAGACAGAAAGAAGACTTTGTTTACTTTGACACATATCCACCAATGATTCGTATCACATCAGTAGAATGCTTATAGCTATAGCAGCTATATTTGGTCTTGAAATACATCAAAAGGATGTAAAGACGTCATTCTTGAATGGTGAATTGGATGAAGAGATTTACATGGAACAACCAGAAGGGTTTAGTGTTCCTGGACAAGAACAGAAGGTGTGCAAACTTGTAAAATCCTTGTACGGATTAAAACAAGCACCGAAACAATGGCATGAGAAATTTGACAAAGAAATGTTGTCAAATGGGTTCAAAACCAATGAGTGTGATAAGTGTGTGTACACCAAATAAACTCAAAAATGATATGTCATTGTGTGTCTCTATGTAGATGATATCCTGATAATTGGTAGTAATCATGAAATGATTCAGTTTACCAAAAACGTGTTATCCAGCAGATTTGATATGAAAGATATGGGGATAGCTGATGTGATCCTAGGAATAAAGATTTCTAGGACATCAGACGGATATATATTATCACAGACTCATTATATTGAGAAGATACTCGATAAATATATCAAAAGATTAACAAGTTCTCATTAATAATATTATTTATTACTTCATTCATAGCAATTGAGGGGGTGGACAGGTGGGAAATGAAGGGAAAATTCTAAGAACACAAGCATAGTGTGACACTAATAATGCATTGGCATATGAGTAAATGAGTGAATAATTTAGCCTGAAAAAAGAAAATATGAGTCACAACTATGCCATGTGTCTCATTTACTATGCAAGTACTAGTTACTAATTTTGTTTTTCCCAAAAACATTCAATTTTTTCCCCAAAATACAAAATAAATAATAACACAAAAGAGAAATCCTCCCCCCATCCACCACTTGCCCTTTTTTTCTTGAGCCCAACAAAAAGAACAAAAGCTGCTACTTTCTTTATTTTCCCTCTAGTGCTATTGCTATCCCCAAAAAAACATTTCTTAATTCTACTGACCCTTCTTAAAAAACAATATTTTCTATATTTGCTACTTAATACTATTCCTATATAGCAAAATACCATACCCCACAGCTTTATCCCCATCTCTTTTATTATATTATTATTTTTTGAGTTTTTTTTTTTTTTTTTCTAATCTTCAAACTTCCCTTTCCTTTCCTAAAAACTCTCACAAAACAAACACAAATACTAAAATCCCAGAAGTGAAATCGGATCAATAAGTCCACTCCTGAGGCAACCGGATCTCGTGATTCATTGCTTGCTGCGGCCTAAGATTGCGCTTCTGATATGAAACCCCATTGTTACTATTTCGAGACCTCAAAGCTGCAGTATCTACAGAATCACCAAGAAACGTAAAGAAAAAAATGAGCACCCAGTAAATAAATAAATAAAAACAATCAGACAGTAACAAAACATTACAACAAAAAAAAAAATTTGAAACGGGCGGCGGCTTGTACTCACCACTTTCTTGCATGTAACTTCCAAAACAAGGATGAAACGGAACGCCCTTTTCATCAAAATTCAGGTTCAAAGCATGCATCACTTTAGCTGGGAGCAAAACGGTGGAACAAGCTGTAATTATAAAACAAAATTCAAAATCAAGATCAGATCTCTGAAACAAAACCCCCAAAAAAAAACAAAGAAATTGATTTGAAAATTGAATATAACAAAATATATTCACCTGTCTTCTTGCGGGTATCGGTAGATGTGTTATTGATTCGGCGAGGCAAGAAAACGCCAGTTCCAGCACTCTCTCTTTTGGCACCCGGAGCTCCGAGAAACACAGCGCGCATACCCGACCCGTTATGTTGGTGCTGGGTCTGGTGCGGCTGCTGTGTTGTTGTGGGTGCATGTTGCAGAGGCGGCCATGCAGAGGGCGACAAACCGAGGGGCCGTCCATTGTTTGAATTATTACTTCTCATCACTCTGTTAATTCCACCCACTTGATAAAGTCCATTCGGCTTGCTCTGTGTCTGTGGTCCTGGTCCCCAAACAGACGAACCCTGTTGGTTCATCATTTGCTGCTGCTGCTTCAGTTGCTGAAACTGTGACAAAATAAAAAAAAAACAAACAGAATTAAGCCAAAGACAAATCTGCGATGCTGGAGAGAATTTAATTACAGTGTCGTTTACGAGGTTTCTTACTTGTGTGGCCTGTAATTGCTGGTGCTGGTGCTTGTGATGAGAGAAGATACTACCACTAGCTGCAGCATCGACGAGATTTGCGGACACGGAGATTGGAGATGGCTTTCTTGGCGGACCCAATAGGCCTCTGTTGTGTTGATGATACCCGTATGATTCCTCGTTCATTCTCATCCTCGCTACTTCCCCTGCAGCCGCGTATAGCAGATCCCAAGTTCCCGGCGGCGACGATACCTGAGATTGACAGTTTGGGCTTCCCCTGCTCGATCCCTGCCTGCAGCTACAGCCTCTCCCGACCGTACACAGCGTCGATTGCGGCGACCCGGACACAAACCGAGCCTAATAAACAACAAACGAAAGATTGAGCAAAAAAAAAAAAAAATTCAAATCGAAAGCAAACAAACAGAGGATATAAAGATTAGTAAACCTTAGTCGGAAATGCATCGCCTTCAAGACTTGAGTGAGCTATTTGGCGAGTCAAGCCCGCGATGTAATCCTCCTCGTCACTTTCGGTTTCAGTGGAGCCCACCACCGACTCAACAGGTGAGCTGAGATCCGAACAGGAGTGGCCGGAAGAAGCTCCGAACCCGTATGGGAACTCAAAAGGAACAAAGACTTATTAATTACAAAGTCAAAACCCTCCTCCTCCTTCTTGAAGTTGCTTTTAGTCATGTCCAAGAGCACGTCGTCGTCAGTGAGGAACTGAGGCGGCAGCCAAAACTCGCCGTCGTCTAAACTCTCAGCCATGTATGTTAATGAGGTTTTAGCCGGATGCTCTGCTTCAGCTGGGTTGTTATAGCAAGCAGAGGAGGAGAGATACTCTGGGTATTTGTAGGGGTAGAGAAAGTAAGATTATGCATTCTGTTCACTCGCGAGGCAGGAAGTTGTGGGACACGCGCTGGGTGCTACGAGATCCGACGGTGGAGATATGGTGGGGGCCACGACTAGTTGCAGCCAGGTAAGATCATATGGTTATTGAAAAGTGGGGCCGAGTGAAGACGGTAGACGCGCTTGGCAACCATGTGAGGGTGCCAAAGGGAATTTTTTGGAAATATTTTTCGGTCTTTTTGATTTTTTTTCATTTGAACGTGAGTTGTGAGTTTGTGAGTTGTGAGTGGGGGAGGTGGTGAACAAATCTCACGCGACGTGGGGTTAGGGACTGTTGATGGGCCCCACTCACATCTCATTCGTTTATCTGCAGTCCACTTGGCACTTCAGGGACACTATCCCTTTGCATGTAAGTTATTAATTAATTTAATTAGATTAAGTAATTAATTTTCGATTTTAAAATTTGATAGACCTATTTGCCCTTGGATTTGTCATGTATTTACCTAGTTCACGTTCGAAACAGTGAGAGATAATGATCAAATGGAAAACAGGACCAAACTCCGGGCCCTCCGTCAATGAATGCTCTCTCTGAAGCCTGAACAAAGAAGCTCTGTTTGGTAAAAGGCAGAAGGAAAACAAGAAAATTTACACATCCATTTTCAGCTAAAGCCTGAGGTAATATCAGCTTTGGATCATAAGATTTTTATCTTTTTTTTGTAACCAATGACAATTGTGGGGGGGGGGGGGGATCTCGATCAATCTCTATGGTTAAATAAGTTAAAGAAACTGGTAAATTATTATGGGTTATACTAACTATGTCACTCGTTTAAGAATTCATTTGAGGAAATTTTTGACATCATTTTTATGGGAAATGAAAAAACTGTCAAATCATTAATGATTTTTTTTTTCATTTTTCCTATCAAAACTTTCCTTAAATTGATTCTTAAGGCACTCGTTAGTATTTCCCAATTATTATTTCTCCCAAGATATTTGGAAATTTTTGAAGTACTTCAATTTTCATCCGAATTTATTAATGTGTGTTAATTTTGCTCCAAGGGACGTGGCATCTCACCCTAAAGTCATGAGTTCGAATTCAGAGAATGCATTTTTATAAGAACTTGCGACAATCGTGTGTTTTTTTTTTCCACTTAAGTCCAAAAGGGGTAATTTAGCCACATGATTTCTAACGATTCCAAAAAAAAAAGTTTATTAATTTCTACCGTTGCATATCAATTTCTACTCAAAGTTTATGGAAGAATGATTGTTGGCTGTATATCAATTTCTTCTTTATGTAAATCAATTTTCACTCAAAATTTTAGGAAAATTATCAATCTTTTATTCTTGATTTGTGAAAATTAATATACTTTATAAATTTCGAATGTAAAATTATAAATTAATATAATTTAGAAATTTCGAGAATATATTGATATACTTCAAAAGTTTTCTTAAACTTTTAGGGAGATGTGGGAATGATAATTTCTCACAGGCAAATTACTATTAGGGAAATGCTAATGAGTGCCCTTAGGGCACTTGTTAATTATCCATTTAAGGAAAGTTTTTATAGGAAAAATGAAAAAGAAATTAATGTTTTGACAATTTTTTACTTTCCCCATAAAAATGATATTGAAAACTTACCAAAAAGAGATGATTAATGAGTGCCCTTAGGGCACTAGTTAGCATGACCCTTACTATTATAATGGTTGCATTTCTTCTTATGTGAAACGGTGTCACTTTTGTGAAAAGACGGGACATGTTTTAATCCAACATCTGTTTTACAAATCGCAATCTAGTATTCTGTCATGTTTGTGTTATCTTTTTTTTTTTTTTTTTTTTTTTTTTGATGATCGGGGTGTTCGGGTCATCTTACGCGCACCTCGATTAATCTCCGGGATCTGTGCTCCGTGCCCTCAAAAGTTTCTCAACACAGATCAGGGTAAGTCGCTGGCTTTTCACACCAGGGGATATAGCCCCAATGAAATGCATCTAGTAGGATTCGAACCTTTAACCTGACAGAGAACAAACCACTCAAGCCCAAATTATCTTACTATCTTTTATTTCAACAATTCTGGTGTTGGGACTGTTGAGGGATTTATTTGTCTCCTCTATAATTTCGGTGTTGGGATTGCAGTGAGGTTTTATCGTTTAGATTTCCGATTAAGAATTTCCAGTGTAAAATTATAAATTAATATATTTTATAAATTTTGAGTAAATCGATACATTTTTAAAAAAATTCAAATTTTTGTAGACTTTAGCCAAAATTTAGTGAGAAAATGATAATTTATCAAAGAAAATTACCATTATAATGGATGTGTTTCTTCTTGTGTGAAAAGGGTTCGCTTTTGTGAAAAGAAAATTAAAATATAATTAAAATTAATTAGATTCATGTTAGAAATAATAATTAACTTGATAAAATATCCTAAATTATTTTTTATTTTACATTTTTTAATTAATCGGCCCTGGAATTATGTGAACCCCGAATCCTTACGATTACGGGTCTTTTAAATCAAGATTTGGATCCGTAAAGAATATGTTACTGATCCGGGTCTTTCAGATTCGGGTGGAATTACCATCTCCAGGGTTCATTTTTCTCATCCATAGTTCCGATGTTGGGATTTGATACATATCTCTCCCAAAATTTATCAGCTTTGATTTTTGAACTTTATTTTGATAGATATCTGGATTTGAGATACAATATGTATTTAAACTCTCAAAAAACATATTAGATTGTAATATCTATAGATTTTAATGTATTAAAAAAATCAACAAGTCCATAATTTTATAATTATATATATTATGGGAAGAATTATTTGGTACCATCATTGTATGAGTTACGTGATATTATTAACCAATAATTATATAATATATAAAAATTATGTTAAATAAAATTATCATTTATTTAGTTATTTTTTTACTATTTAATACACGTAATAATATATGATTAAGTCATTTACATTGATGATATGATACAACTGTTGTATAGTATAATTTTTATGCAGACCATAGCAAGCATGCGAAAGAAATATAAAGAATCTAGATAACCCATGAATTTAAAATAATATTAAATTACAAAGTATTGTAGGAAGTGACATATTATAGTTTATACAAAAATTAGAAGAATAAAATTACTGCGGATTATAGATCGAAGAAACTTTTTTTCTGAAAACCACCGAATAGGTGGGGTTAGGCTAGACCTCTGCTTGTTTAATAGATCATCACAAATAAGTATAATATTGGTGGAGGATAACAACCAAACCACCCACAACAAAAAATGTAAGAGTTTGTATATCAAATAGTGATATAATCCCACATTGAAAATGTAAAGGGAGAATAGAAAGTTTATAAGTGAACTTTACACACTTATATTAAATTAGGGGTGTTCATGGGTCGGGTCGGGTCGGGTCGGGTTTTTTGAAATTTTGTTAAACCCGATCGGGTCGGGTCAGGGGAAAATCGGGTCGCGGGTCGGGTCGTGGTGAGGCGGAACCCGATCGGGTTCGGGTCGGGTCGGGTCGCGGTCATTTTAAAAAAATAATAATTTTTTTAAAATGAATTAATTATTTTGAAATATTAATATTTGTTATTTTATGTCCCAAAAATATCATATATATAAAATTTTAATACAAAAAACAATAAACAAATGAAATAATAGTAAAAATTTTAAAAATAATAATACATATTTTAGGAAAATAATAAAAAAAATTATATATTTTATAGATTCGGGTCGGGTCGGGTCAATGATAACAACCCGTTGAGTAACCCGAAAAATTCGGGTCGGGTCGGGTCGGGTCAAAATTTCGCAAATTTTTTTATAAACCCGAGCGGGTCGAGTCGGGTCACGTCGGGTCGGGTCGCGGGTTGACCCGACCCTATGAACACCCCTATATTAAATTAGAATTAGAAGGCTTGAGCTTTGATGTTTGGATTTGATGTTTTGTTGGCATGACAATTAATATATTTAATATATATTAATTAGTCAAAATATGGGCTTAAGGCTCTTGGGCTCTTGTGATTAATTAGCCTCTCTGAAAAACGTTTTGGTTTTTGTTTATTTTGGATTTAAATTTTAGTTTAAATCAAAAGAACACAACTCTTCAGTTCAACTGAAAAGACATCACACTACATCAACAATAACTGTTTCTAATTGTCTATATAAATAGAACAGTATGTATTCGAAGAGAGAACTTGAAAAACTTTTATATTACTTCTGATCTTTGGAAAAACGAAATACAAAAAGATATCAAGTAGATTCGCCATGGGTCAATTTTCAGTGCAGAATTTCGACTTCCAGATTGTTGAATCCTGGTGGCAGACGTCCGTCGAAATACAAGCACAAGAGTTGGGGCGAAATTCTGCTATAGGACATAGCATTACGCTAGCCTTAATCTATAAAAGTCGGATTGGTGTTTTGTTGTTTGATCACTTGTATTGTAAGTTTCCTGTTGATTTGATATTGATTACTTGTCTATAATATCATTGTTTTTTGTTTGTATTTTATTTGAAAGGTTCTGTTTCAATAAAATATTTTAAATTCGTTGATTGTTCTTCAACAATCTATAGCAAAATTTCAATGGACAATCTGCGAATGTTGTGAAGCCTCATGTTGAGCAACCAGACAAGTTCAAAGGACTGGATTTCAAACGATGGCCACAGAAGATGTTGTTTTATCTAACAATATTGAACCTTGCACATGTCGTTAAAGAAGAATGCCCTGTGGCAGAGGGAGATAACATTCATGCAGAAAAACTCAATGCAATTGATGCATGGAAACACAGTGAGTTTTTATGTAGGAATTATATTCTCAATAGTCTTGATGACTCTTTATATTATTTACACAGATCTTATAAGACTGACAAGGATCTGTGGGAATCCCTGGAGGATAAATATAAGATCGAGTATGCTGGTTCAAAGAAATTATTGTCGGGAAATTCTTAAGTACCAAATGGTGGATTCAAAAACTATTGTCAACCAAGTGGAAGAATTACAGATTTTATCTATGAACTTGCGACTGAAGGCATGGTTGTATTGGTACAGTTTGCTGTTGGTTATGTGATAGAAAAATTACCTCAATCTTGGAATGATTTCAAGATACATTTGAAGCATAAAAAGACTGATGTGTCAATGGAGGATTTGGTTCTCAAACTGAGGGTGCAAGAAGATCACCGCAAGAGTGAAGGACTGAATGTCCCAGAATTTGAAGCCAAGGCAAATGTCATTGAGAGTGGAGGGGCGTATAAGTCTAAGCCTCAAAATCATAAGAATAAATGGAACAATAAAAGGAAGGATAAAACTTAAAAAGTTCTTACTCTAAAAAGCAAGAATTTCAAGGGACTAAAAGTATTTGTTGGGTGTGTGGAAAAATTGGACATCGAGCACTAGACTGCTGCCACAAGAAAGGAAATCCGGGTCCAAGAATTTGTTGGTATTGTTGTTTCTGAAGTGAATTTACTTACTGACAGTAACGATTTGTGGGTGGATACTGGTGCAACAAAACATATTTGTGAAAACAGAAATATGTTTGTTACCTACATTCTTAACAATGACGATGAAAAGTTATATATAGGCAATGCAACTGCTGCAACTATTGCTGGAAAGGGAAAATGGTTTTGAAATTCACTTCCGGAAAAGAACTTGTCATTATAGATATACTCTATGTCCCTAAAATTACCAAGAATCTTGTTTCTAGTCCTGTATTAAGCAATAAGGGTTTTAAACTTGTATTTGAATCAGACAAATTTGTTCTTATTAAGGGGGGAACATTTGTAGGAAAAGGTTACCTCTCTGAAGGTCTCTTTAAACTCAATGTAATTGCTGATGATGCTATTAATAAAATAAATAAGGCTTCTGTTTATTTGCTTGAATCTTCTACATTATGGCATGCTAGACTTGGTTACATTAATTTTAAATATATGCATAGAATGGTCAATCTTGGTTTATGCTTAATTGTACAAAAGATATATGCATAAATGTGAAATAGTGTTGAATCAAAGTTTGCTAGCAAGTCATATAACTCTGTGATTAAGAGATCAAATGAATTGTTAGAAATAATTCATACAGATTTGGGTATTTTAAATCAATACCTAGTCGTGGTGGAAAGAATTACTACATCACTTTTATATATGATAGTAGTAGATATTGTTATGTATATTTGATACATAGCAAAGATGAGTCTTTGAATCTGTTTAAGACATATAAAGCTGATGTGGAAAATCAGTTAGACAAGAAGATCAAAATATTACGATTTGATAGAGGCGGAGAATATGAATCTAATGCCTTCACATAATTTTGTGCTTCTAATGGTATAATTCATCAAACAACAGCACCCTACACTCAGCAAAAGAATGGGGTGGCTGAATGGAAAAATAGAACTCTAAAGAATATGATGAATTCCATGCTTAACAGTTCTGGTTTACCACAAATATGTAGGGTGAAGCGTTACTTACAGCTAACACCATCTTAAACTGAATTCCACCAAAGAAGAAGTGATCAATCTCCATATGAAAAATGGAAGAAAAGGCTACTGGCATACAAAATCCTGAAAGTTTGTGGTTGCCTAGCAAAGGTTCAAATTCCATTGCCTAAAAGAGTTAAACTTGGACTAAAACCATTGATTGCGTGTTTATTGGATATGCCAATAATAGTGCAGCATACCATTTTCTAGTAATCAAATTTGGAATTTCGGCTATTCAAGTAAATATAATTATTGAGTCTAATAATGCTGAATGGTTTGAGCATATATTTCCTTATAAGGATTGACTTGATAAAAATAAACGAAAAATGCCTGAATTTAATCAAGAGAATGGGAATGATGTTGCCTCTTCATCTGATGTTCAAAACAAGGATTTGGAACCAAATAAATCAACTCTCCAATAGAAAGATTTAGAATATAGAAGAGGAAAAAAAATCAAGGTAGCAAAATATTATGGACCTGATTTTTTAACCTTTCTCACTTAAGCCGAACCTCAAACATATCAAGAGGCCATAACTTCGTCTAAATATGTTTATTGGCAGGAAGCAATAAATAGCGAAGTATAATCCATTCTACAAAACCATACGTGGGAGTTAGTAGACTTACCATCCGGTTGCAAATTGATTGGTTATAAATGGATTTTCAAAAAGAAATTGAAGTTTGATGGTGCAATTGATAAATACAAAGCCCGTTTGGTAGCTAAAGGATACCGTCAAAAATAAGGACTTGATTTCTTTGACACATACTCACCAGTAACCAGAATAACATCTATAAAGATGTTAATAATGATTGCATCAAATTATAATTTGAAAATACATCAAATGGATGTAAAAACTGCATTCTTAAATGGTGAGTTGGATGAAAATTTTATGGAACAACCTGAAGGGTTTTTAGCAAAAGGACAAGAGAAAAAAGTGTGTAACTTGTGAAGTAACTTTATGGAGTTAAACAAGCGCCCAAACAATGGCATGAGAAATTCGATCATACAATGTTTTCACATGGATTTCGGATCAATGAACGTGATAAATGTGTTTACATCAAGAAAATGAATAATGATTCATTTGTCTTTGAATGTTAATATGTTGATGATATGCTCATCATGGGACCGAATTTAAGTGTCATAAACTACACGAAGAAAATATTGAATTCGACCTTTGATATGAAAGACATGGGAAAAGCTGATGTTATCTTAGGAATTCGAATTCAAAGAAGCAGTGATGGTTATATTCTAAGCCAATCACACTACGTGGAAGCGATTGTTCGGAAATTTGGACATTTCGATAGTAGTCCATCTAAAACTCCTTTTGATCCTAAGAGTACATTAAAGAAAAATATTGGGGACAATGTGTCACAACTAGAATATTCTTATATAATGAGACGTTACAATACATCACGAATTGTACTAAACCAGACATTGCATACTCTGTGAATAGATTGGGAAGATATACGAGTAATCCTTCGAATGATCATTAAGATGCTCTAGTTAGAGTATTGAGATATCTTAAATACTCAATGAAGTATAGTTTACATTACACAAAATATCCACCAGTTCTGGAAGGATATAATGATGCCAATTGGATTTCAAATGATATAGAAAAAGTAACAAGTGGATATGTATTTACACTTGGTGGAGCTGCAATATCATGGAATTCTAAAAAACAAACGTGTATAGCACGTTCAACAATGGAATTAGAATTCATAGCCTTGGATAAAGCTGTTGAAGAAGCAGAATGGCTAAAGAATTCCTTGGAAGATATTCCAATATGGCCTCAACCTGTGACGATCATATGTGTACATTGTGACTACATGGCTACTATTGGGAGAACAAAGAGCCATACGTATAATGGGAAGTCAAGACACATAAGATGTAGACATAACACAATAAAGCACATGCTCTCGACTGGTGTTATTTCTATTGATTTTGTAAAATCAAAGGAGAATATTGTAGATCAATTAACAAGGGTATACCAAAGGAGCAAGTGTTATATTTATTAAGGGGAATTGGCTTAAATCCAGCATAATGAGAAGTAACTTAGCGGAAACCCAACCTAGAAATTTTGTAAATTAAAGTCTAGGTTCAATGTGGAAAATTAGTTTGGTGAAACTCAAGTAATAGAGCATAACAAACTGCTTTTTCCTATGATAAAAGAAGTTATGTTATTTATGATGATAAAGATGAATGATTGATCATTCTTAATGACAAATTAGTATTATACTATACTTATAAATTTTCTGTCACCTATATAGGATAATGTGGGATCGCATTTATAAGAATTAATTGGCTAAATTCTCTAAAGCTCCTATGAATCCATGATTTTTCGGGACCAAAATGAACACAACCGTATGAATCAAAAGATGTCAAAATTGAATATGTGTGATACTTATTGTCTTGATTTATAAAATATGATGAACAATTCAATGTCTTTTATAAACACTGACTAATCGAAAAATCCAATAAGTACTTAGTAAGGAAGGTTCAAGTCCAAAAGACATCTCTCCTGATGCATATCAATTTTAAGTTTTCTCTGGATCAAGTTGTGTACAATATCGCCATTATTTGCTATAAAGATATGGGGTATTGTAAGAGTTTGTATATCAAATATTGATGCAATCCCACATTGGAAATGTAAAGAGAGAATAGAAAGTTTATAAGTGAACTTTGCACACTTATATTAAATTGGAATTAGAAGGCTTGGGCTTTGATGTATGGCTTAGATGTATGGTTGGCATGACAATTAATATATTTAATATATATTAATTAGTCAAAAGATGGGTTTGGGGCTCTTGGGCTCTTGTGATTAATTAGCTTCCCTGAAAAACGTTTTTGGTTTTTGTTTATTTTGGATTTAAATTTTAGTTTAAATCAAATGAACACAACCCTTCAGTTCAACTGAAAAGACATCAACAATAACTGTTTCTAACTGTCTATATAAATAGAACAGTATGTATTCGAATAGAGAACTTTTTATGAAAAACGTTCATATTACTTCTGATCTTTGGAAAAACGAAATACAAAAATATATCAAGTAGATTCGCTAGGGGTCGATTTTCAGTGCAGAATTTCGACTTTCAGATTGTTGAATCCTGGTGGCAGAAGTCCGTCGAACTACAAGCACAAGAGTATGGGCGAAATTATGTTATAGGACATAGCATTATGCTAGCCTCAATCTATAAAAGTCGGATTGCTGTTTTGTTGTTTGATCACTTGTATTGTAAGTTTCCTGTTAATTTGATATTGATTACTTGTCTATAATATCACTGTTTTTTGTTTGTATTTTATTTGAAATGTTCTGTTTCAATAAAATATTTTAAATTCGTTGATTGTTCTTCAACAAAAAACAAGACAACAAAACTCGAATATCATCTCCTAATGTGTGTGAAAAGTGATATTACGAATAAAAAAAATTACCTTCAGCTTAATTTGGTCACAATTCGACTTTTGGTTTTAGGCTTAATATTGAAGTCTTTTTTTTTTTTTTTTGCCTTTTTTAAGCCTTCACATAAGGACTTCTTATTAGTTCTTTCTTTTTCTTTAATTCTTTATTTCTTCTTCTTTTTTTATGTTCCTTTTTTGGTCTTCTAAAAAAAAAAATTCTTTTTTTCTCTTATGTTCATTGGTTTATATAGGGGGTTTTAGGTAGAAGTGTCAGTGATGGGTGGTTTATTAAATTGTATGATTTTACACTTATTATGGTGTATCATGAAACATTAGGTGATAATACACATCTCGGTTTACATGTTTAATTATTCTTCATGCTGAGATAAGTGGATTACTATCACGATTTGTTAATCTCGATCATAGATATTCATCATATAGATATCGGGAAGAGATATACATGCATTATGACTGAGGTTGGGTAGAGAGATTTGAGTGACATCATGTTATTTGGCGTATTATAAGTTATTTTAATAATAATCTTCTGGATCAATCCGGTTCCGGAGTATTCTAGAGTACTTGAGAGTATTTTAGCTCATGTGTCAAATATTTCCGGTGTGCTTTATGAGTTTCCGGTGTAATACTACTCCGGAGATTAGTTTTTTAATCCTAAGATTTGTTTCCGGTCCCATGAGCTTCGAAGTGATGCTATCCCGGAATAACATTCTTCCGAGATCTTCTTATATTTTGAAATAAGTTATTCTCGTATTATATCTTTAGTATAAAGGTAATCCAAAACGTGTCGCACAATACGTATCACATTCTTAGTGGGGTTACACCTGTTTACCGTCGTTCCACTAAGGAAGTGTGAGAGAATTGTTTCTTTCCGTATTGACACATGTCCTTTTACGATAACGCCAATTTTAAGGACTTAGAGAATAGAGATGCCTCGTGGGAGATCCTGATGACCGAGGAAATGTTGGTGAAGCTGATGATAGTAGGCCTAGTTAGCCATGAAATTTACTGCGTGATTCGTTTCTTGAAACACATGAGATAACTCGTGTCTTGTATTCTTGAATAATCCGAGGAAACCAAATTTAATTGAAGGAAATGAAATTTTGGGATTAGAATAAAATTTGCACTTTCATCCAAATCTTAAGATACGGATGATGAAATAGTGTTGAATCACGTAAATCATGTAATTATTTTAAAATCATCTCTACAATTTCATATTTTTGTGTAAACAACCATTAGGGGTGTTCGCGGTGCGGTTCGGGTCGGTTTTTTTATTTTTTCCTTCAAACCGCGCGGGTTGGCGGTTTGGGAAATTAGAAACCGAAACCGCAAATTTGATAAGGAAAACCGCCGCGGTTCGGGTTGGCGGTTTAGTGGTTTGGGCAGTTCAGGTCGGGGGTTTGGATTATAAAATTTTTAAGAAAATTTTATGTGTTTTCACATTATAATTGAAGAAAAAAATACATATTTTCCATTTATTCATGGTATATTGTCATATGATCATTAAATATCTTAGAATATCTATTCCGATAATAATCAAATATAAATATAAATATAAAATAAATAAAAATATATGTGTAAGAGACTAAGAGTGATCTAACAAGTGTTAGTTCAAATTATCGGAACCAAATATACAATAAAGTGTGATAGAAGTAGAAGGAACCATATTTCATTCTTCATATAAAGTAATCAAATTTTTGTGATCAAACTTTTATAACAAAATCTTTCATATTTTAATTTACGGTTTGAGCGGTTCAGTGTGGGTCAAAACCGCGCACTGACCCGAAATTTGCGGTTTGATTCGGTACGGTTTGAAATCATTTTTAATATTTTTTCAAACCGAGCGGTTCAGTTCGGTTCGGTGCGGTTCGTGGTTTGACCCTGAAACCGTGTTCACCCCTAACAACCATTGTATCACATCATTTTAGAGAAATAATTTCTCGCTTTAGCATTATTTAAAATTGAATAATGTGACAAAATAGTGACTAAAACTAATCACAAAATATGAATATTATATTATTAAAATATAATTTTAATGAACAATATAATTACTTTGTGATTCACTTTAATTATCATTTTATCCCTTCAATCCGTCTATCATTTTCCTTTACCCTTAATCCGTCTATCGTTTACCTTTAAAAATTGAGTAAAGATGTGCTATTTTTAACACACACAAAAAAATAAAAATAAAATTGCTCAAATATTTTTCTAAATTCAATCTATCCATTATCATCATTCTTTTCCGGTGTATAAAAAAAAAAACATATAAATTTACTCAACTGACTACATCTTTTTCTATTAATGTTAATTGATCGAATGAGAACAATAATTTTGATCATCTAACTTGCATGTGTTTCATAAATAGTTCACGAGATTAATATACTTTTTTTTTTTTTTTTGGAATCGTTGGAAATTCCGTCACCAAATCACTCCTTCCGGACTTAAGTGAAACAGATAAAATCCCTAATTGTCCCAGGCTCTTATAAGAAACACATTATCTATATTCGAACTCAGGACCTCAAAGTGAGATTTTAACCATACACCACAAAGCCACACACCACTGGGACTATACATACACACACATACACACACATACATACACCCATCATATAAAACGTGCAAAGTTGACACTAAAATTATTTTTCTATAATTATTTTACATTTAGGATATTGTTTTGAGTGCTCTTAATAATATAAAATACCTAAACTAATTTGCTTTAAAATTTTTAATCATTTTATTTAATTAAGCTTGTTTTGATTTTTACTCCAAGTAGTAAAATATTACATTTCAAAAAATTATTATAACCAATTTGTTATTTTCCATTATTTTTTATAGTAAAATATAATATTTTATAGTAAAATAAATTTTTATAAAAATACAGTAATAAAATATTTATATTCAATATTATTATAGTTATTTATTATTTCTCAATTTATAAAGTAATTAAATGATAATAACCCTTTAATTTAAGACAATTTCTTAAATTATTAATCTCATATTTATCACCAAAAAGGAAATAAAAAGGCTTCCATCTAACTAAATTAGAGTCTTAGGTTATTACAAGTTTATTATCGAGTCGAATTGATCTTGTGATGTTTTATTAATAAAGTTTTTCATTATTTTATTTTTTTTAAAAAGCACAAAGCGGGATGACGTGGCAGCAATGCAGATTTTCCTTTTGTTTTAACGGCCATCGCTTTCATTAGACATTATTACGGCGATCTTAATCTTTTTCCAATCTCTAACCGACCTTTCGCCGGCGTTGGACGGCGTTTCTCTCTCTCTCTCTCTCTCTCGTCAGTTATGTGGACGCAACATCATTTATAAAATTTATTTAAATCAATAATTATAGGTACAAAATAGAAGAATAAAATTCCATTAAATTTGGCAAATATGAGGCACGTGGTGTCGACGTGCTTATCTGCGGATATGAACAGCACATATACACAACTCTTCTCCGTACATCTCCATTGATCATACTCGCAAGTTCCTGTAATTGTGCTGACACCCGTTGATCACGCTGCAAAATAGGCGGAGATTTGTCGTGTGAGTTCCTACCACTGTTAGCGCGTGAGGTTATTATTTTTTCACTTGGGACGGCTTGCAGGCCATTAACTTTTTCTGTTTAGATTTTAAAAAAAAAAAACAAAAAAAAAAAAAAAACAAACTTTTTCTGTTTAGAAAAAAAAAAAGAAGGGAAATTTGAACAATAAAAAGGAAAATCAAATCTTTACTTCATTCGCGTAAAAGCATGATAAGGCCCAAATGGTTGCTTCTAATTTCCCCGCCGAAAGAGGAGTATTTAAAATGTCAATTTCATATCTTTGACTCGATTTATAAAATGTGACGTGTCCCTAACTTTTTTTTTTTTTTTTTAAATTCTAGAAAAATATGTAATTGAATTGGCTTTAACAAATTGTTAACCATTATCAATTATGTTTTAATTTTGGCGTATGTATTCATAAATTTCTTCAATTTTGCTGTCTAACTTTATCTCATGACAATCATAAATTAGACGAAAGTTCAAAAATATTATAATATTTTTTATTTTATCATATTTCCATTTAGAATTTCAAAAGTGTATCAATTTCCACCATTTAAACGTGTTAAAATTTGATATTTTTTGCTTATATTTGGGTGGATATGATACATTTTTATAATTTTAAGTGAAAAATGTATAATTTATAATATTGAGTGGAAAAATAATAAAATCAAAAATATTGTAATATTTTAATTTTTTGCCTAATTTAGGGTGGATCAAAGATAATTTCCCTTTAAAATATTATCAATCCAACAAACTTTTCAACATACCGTGAAAGTAATTATTTATATGACCCTGATTTTTTTAATTACCATTTTTTTTATTAGTCCCAAATAATATATATTCAAGGCTCAAATTTTTGTATTACCCTCAATTTTTTTTTTAATTTCCATTTTTCATTATAGTCCCAAACAATATATAGTTAAAAGCTCAAATTTTGTATTATAATATTTTGCTTTCCGGCCATGACCTCAAAATATAAAAAATAAATCGGGCCCTGAAGATATTGTAATCTCACAGATTATATATGTAGGTGCTATGGGTGTTCGAATTTTTGGGTCAATCCGTGATTCGATCCGACCCAATTCGGGTTTCAGAAGAAATTAGTGATTTTTCGGGTCAACCCGACCCAAAATTTGTGGGTTGGGTCACAGGTTTGACCTTAAAACCCGACCTAAGCCTATAATTTTTTATTATTTTTCTATTTTTTTTTACAGTTTTTACTATTATTCATATATTATTACTTTTATGTCTTGAAACTTTATATTATGCTAATTTTCTGTTCGGGATATAAAAAACTAATATTTATATTTCAAAATAAAATTCATTTAAACAAAATATTTTTTTGACCGACACAATGAATCGACCCGACCTGATATGGTTTCACCTCCGTGTGACCCGATCGGGCCTCACAAAATTTTTAAAAAACCCAATCCGATCCGAAAACACCTCTAGTAGGTGCCCAGAAATAACCCTGTCATTAAGGACACATGTCGATATGTAGAAGAATCTTCCTCAACACGCCTTATTAGTTAAACTATTACAAATAGATAAAGGTCAACTATGAGGGAGACACATGTTATTATACTATTGTATTAGTAGACATGATGAGTTATGAATTACCTCCGAAGTCCAATGATCCCCGGAGAAAACCTAGACTCAACTACAAAGTAATACAAGCCCGAAATCTGGAAACCTCGGGTGAAACTAATGATTGGCCGGAGCTATCAGAGCCCGAACCCGGAAATGACATTATTATAAAGTAACATCATTCCGCGGTCATCTTATTTCGGAGTGGAGGAACACCAAGACAAATCATCAAAGTGCACCGGAAGTACTCCGACTTGAATATAAATACCCCAGACAATATGATGTCACATACATCTATCCGATATTAGTGGCCTTTAATGGTAATCCACTTATCTTAGCATGCAAATGAGGTATAACATGGATAAAAACATGTGTAATTACACCAAGATTCCCCTTAATTCCATATTAGAGCATGTATCATGATAAATGTATAGCATGCATATGCAAAGCACTCTAGTTGTGGACAAGTTTAGTAAAAAATGTGAGATCTATATACGTGAGACTCTATATAAGCCAAAGAGCTGGTACGCACGATAGGTTGAAAGAATTAAGTAATCACGGATACAATTAGAACAAATGCATATACCATTCAGTACTTCGATTAGCAATTAAACTGTACATTAAGTTGGGAGGGACGATCCTAATAAAAAAACACATCTGTGCAGGTTCATATTATAAAGCACTGTCAGAGTAAAGATCAAGATTCTATTGGTCTTCTACCAGACTGGGTCTAACAAATTGAAGTTCTCAACACTCTTTCTATATCCTCACTTTTACCACACATTATACCATTGTCGTGTGAGAACTTTTCTAATACCAAGTTATAAAAAATGCCTACAATGATATATTAGAATATTTGTAGACTTGGGGTCTGCATAGTATGTGGAGGGATAATGCCTCCATGGCGTTTACCACCCATTTTCTGGGATCCATAGTCCGAGGTTAATAGATCCACTGAGACGATTGGGTTGGGAGGTATATAGCCCATAAGGCCCCCGGACCTCAATGGCAATTGCAGCTCGCGAGAATTAAAGGCTTAGGGTCGAAAGTTTCCCACCGAGACCTTACTATGTTAATGGCCCGAGGAAGGGAGCTTTCTCTTGTGTTTTTTTTACAAGTCTTTACATATCATTCCTCTTGGGAATTCAGCATGTACGAATAGTGTATTCAACCGATATGGCATGTGATGAACTTATTCAAACTAAAAAGGAGAAATGGATAAGGTAACCGAGTCATGAACCACTAGTAGAGGTGTTCATTGTATGAGTCCAAGATATTTTTAGCATGAGAGTTTGTTCAGTCAGAGCTAGTTCAGAACTATGGACCCAAGACTGATTTTTAGAATGGCTGTAAAGTATGGACATAACGAGGTTAAACATCAACATAATGGGGGAATCGCTATCTTCTTACAAAGTTCCCGGCCCAACTCACAAACTCATTGGTATCGAGAATTATGAGATATATGTTGATGATGGTTTTTTACAACAGCTACCTTGAGGAAAATTAAAGCATAAGGTGCCCGAGGCCTTATTATTATGAGAATGACATAATAATGGTTCATTCCCTCGTGGCCAATTGTTTACTTTGGCTCGGGGCTGAATTTGTTCCACCGATGTCTTATTATTATTAGGAAGACACAAAGATAGTTCATTCATTTGTGGTCAGCATTTATATTGGCTTAGGGCTGGATTTGTTTAGCCGATGTCCTATTATTATGAGGAAGAAATAATGAGGGTTCATTCAATTATGACAAGTGTTTATATTAGCTCAGGGTTGAATTCATTACGTTGAGACTTATTATTATTATTATTACGAAGGCACGGTGAGAGTTCATTCTCTTATGGCCCGTGTTGATATTGGCTTGAGGCTGGATTCGTTCCACCGAGCCTTTGTTATTATGAGAATGACACAATGAAAGTTTATTCCCTTATGTCCAAGTGTTTATATTAGCTCGGTGCCGGATCCGTTCCGCTAAGGCCTTATCATGTCAACGGGCATAGGCATTGATGGAGTAAAATCAAAGACCAAGTTCCCTCGGAATCATCATGTTGTGAATAACATTAGGTTAGAGTTATTCCCTCATGACCTTGTTGAAACAACATCAATAGGGCCAAGTTCCTCAAAGATAATGAAGGGATGACAGAAGGTTGGAGTTTCTCCCTATATGACCTTGTTAAGATAAACAACAACGTGATGGGTGGAGTCATTCGAGATCAGCATAACAGATAGGTCGGGGAAGTTCTTCCTTTGGTTATGTTGGGATGTATGTGTTAGGGATGGTGTTCGGAGTGCCAATCCGGATCGTATTTATATCCGATTCATAAATACGAGCAATTATATTTTTCATAATATTATTAATTTTAATGGTAGCACCCTTATCTTTTTTATACACTTATTCGATCTAATCACGATTAGATATCTGATTACGATTAGATCGAAAATGAATCTGGTTAAGTGATACGTGTATATTAGACAAAGACCCTACAATTTACAGTATAGTGCGCAGTTACAACGTAGTTTGTAATTGACATTGGGAAACGCACTATTAGTTGTATATCCTTAAATAAAGATTCTGGTCAAGATTTGCTAACACAGGTCGGTTAGTAAAATCCGTTGAAACCAGTACATATCGTATATCTTGACTTGGTCCGATGGTTATCCCAGTGAACCATGAGTATCGGGAGACTCGTATAGACATGTAGGTGTTTATTTGATAAGAAACTGAACGACTCACTAAAGATTTCCTAATACATGGTACACCACGTCAATAGGAACATTCTAGAGTTAAGCGAGTATAGTGTCTTTCGACTTGCGATACCACTGTGGATATATGAGTTATCCTCCACACTTTGATGGCAGTCACATCAATGATCTAGTCATAATCAGACCTCCACCTATTCGTTAGGTGTGGACTGATGCTCATGATATCCTGTGCGTATCAAGATAGGATCCGCTAGTACTGTGTATAGGGCATAGACATTCAGCACGTATTTACGATCTAGTAAATTCATGGCCGTGGTATAACTTCGGAAATCAGTTCCGAGTGTCATTTAGAGATTGTAAATTGAAAGTTGATTGTATTATACCGAACGGATTTGACGTTCTCATCTATATCCCATATATAATATGGATGACATGTGACAGAGGAATTATACATATTCAGTGACCTCGACTTACATAGTTTAGCGAGATTATATGTGGTCATCATAATCCATGAGTGGGTAGATTATGGACACAAAATTATATTTCGTGACAGATATACCTAAACTTAGAGGGTCTCACAATATGAAGTGTTCGTTGAGCACTTGGGCAACACGATATAAATAATACGGATTATTCATAATACTTCACTGGATTAAATGAGTTAATTCGGATCGTTTAATCGTTAAACGATAACACATACAATTATGGAATTTTTTCTGCTAATAATTATTATGTATTTTTATTTGATACATAATACGATTAGATACATATTAATTATTCGTCAAATGAGATTTTAACATATGCCATAAATATATGTATTTGTTATTTATTGTAAATAAAAATACATATATAATAATAATTACACTAATTGATTTTTGAATATTTAATTGTTAAATATTACAATAATTAATTAGTCAAATTTTCCATAAATGTTATGGATTTGTCCAATTATTATTTGGACACTTGGCATGTATTAATTAAGCAAAGTTGGTGACAATTTGATTGGTCCACCTAAAGCTTAATTAATGATTTAATTTGATTAAATAAAGAAAATGACAAAATTGCCCCTCATCCACTAGTCAATTTCGGCCACACCTCTTTAAATTAGAAAATTATTTTTTCTCTTTCATCTCCATCACTTCATGGCCAACCATAACCAAGGAAAAAGACCAAAAAATTGTTTGATGAAACAAGAAGGAAAAAGTGAAGAAAAACTAAAAAAGGCTTAAGGATTTTTTGATATTAAAGATAATCTATTTCATCCTTGAGCTTAGAGAATTGTTTTATTTATTCCTGTGTTCCTAGAACATGTCTATGGTTTCTTTATTTGTTCAAATTTAGGGCTTTGTGATTTGGTGGATGGAGTGGAAGTTTTTGGCATGTGTGAAGTTGTTTTTGGAAGGAATTACGGTAATTTAGTTCCAAAACTATTCAATTATTGATGGTTGCCATTCTAGAGTTGTTGATTCACTCTAAATAGCCTAGAATTTTTCTAGATTTGTTCATAGGTGGTGGGATTTCTTTGGTGTTGGATTAATTAGATTAATTTTGGATAAAATTGGATTAAAGCATGCAAATTTGGTCAATTTATCTTCTGGATCAGATCTGGAATTTTCAGTGTATATATTGATGTATTTGATGTTAAATTGATGTTATGGATGTATTTTGGGAGTTGGGACAATTTCCGGAAAGTGTTTCCGATTTAAAATAAGCGAAAACGGCCAAAAACAGCGTTACTAGGTGGATTTTGAGCCAACCGGGTGACATATATCCAAACAGTAAATCTGTCACTGTTTGGGAAACCCATGAACTACCCTGACACTATTGGAGCTGACCTGGACAGTTTTCATAAGTGTCGGGTAGTCGGTTCGGTCAAAAATGCATTTTAGATAATTTTACGGAAAAATAGTTTTCGTAAAAGTTTTGCGAGTTTCCAACTTGTTTATGTCAATATTTGATAGTGAATAAATAGGTTTAGGTGAAATATGAATAAATTATTCATATTAGATATTGAATAATTTATTTTGGTATTTTGAAAAAGTTTTAAAATATGATTTCGCCCGAACTCGCACTTTCACTGTGCTCATCGCCCAAAACCCCAACAAAAATAGTATCAGAGCGGGTCTGATACTTCATTCATTACATTATTCATGCTTGATATTAGATATATAATCCAATTTTAATGTTCGCACATGCTTGGAATCTAGATATGTTTCTTAACTGTTCGGTTCTACGCTAACGAATATGTTACAAAAATTTAATTGTTAGATTGAGTTATGTGTTCTTAGGTAGAATTGAATTGTTTAGAAAATGATTTAGATTAAAATTCTACATTTGATGTAGATTATAACTTCCATAGGAAAATCCCCGCTTTTAAATATGGCTGTAAAGTAACGTGTATTGGATACATGTTTCTTGATCCGTCTTGTCAATACCGTTTATGAGTAACTTTCTATAGCTACATCTGAAATCGTGCCAAAGCAGTGAGGGTGTAGTTGATAGAATTTTATCCATGCGAGTTGTATATTGTACTAGACAAATTCAAGTGAAAGTGGAAATCTTGAACGTGCCAAAGCTGTCAGGACTACATCGGTAGCTTGAGTTTGTCATTTGCAAGTGAAGCCTTGATACGCCTCCCTGTGAATGTGCCAAAGCTATCACAGCGAGAAATGGTCAGTACCGAAACTAGGAGTCACTGGTTAATGATTGACAAAGAGTTGTCTACCTAATGAATTTACGTAGGCGAGATCGTGCCAAAGCTGTAAGTCGAAATATATTCATGGGATCATACTCTCACCATGGAATTCGATTTAGTTATTGAATTCCCATTGTCCGTTGGGGATTACGGTATTACGTAAAGTAGTGGGAGACACTGCTGAGTTTAAAATCCATAACTTAAGCAGTGTGTAATATTTTGGAATTTACTGCTTTCGTTTTCCTTTATTCTATACTGCTTATAGAATTATGCTTCTAATCCACTGCATAGTGTGTGTATATATATATATATATAGGTTTTCTGACTTTACTTATGGTTGCGTAGTTCTAGAATAGGTTCTAGAAGGACAGTAGACTTAGATATTGTTAGATTAGTTCAAATCATCGGGAACTGTTGTTTTGATTTTCTTTGAAAATCAAGATGGTTTGTGACTTAGTTATTAAGTCACGATTAGGTAATCTAAAAGGATATATGTGTTTAGGATATTACTCTAAAAGATTTATTTCTTATGCAGTAAGAATTGACTTGAATAATTCATGTCTCGAGATTCTTGACTAACATTAAGAAAACCCATTTAGTAATTATTTGTCTTATAACGACTTTTATTGGTTTTTAGTGACTTTTAGAAGTCACGTGTCTGACACAGTTTGCTAATCGATTATTTGTAATTATTGTGAATAATTGAACGCAAATTATAAAGCTAAAGAAATGAGATGTGTATAGTTGTATACAGAGAATATCGATTCTCGCAATACGACAACTGTAGGTATTGGATACCGGATCTCCCGTCTAATTAATTAAAATAATGTTTAATAACTATTTTGATATTTGATATCAGAATTTGTGACTATTGGATAGTTACTTGTTCTGTATAAATAGTTGTTGCATATTTTAAGACAACTAGTAGTGTCATTGATGTAAAAATAAACATAAAGAAAATATTCGGTAAAGTAAATAGCTTAGAACTGTGCTTTATGAGATTTTATCATAAAAGCATTAGATGTTTGTTCCGTATCGTAAAGGATGGTCTGATACGAGATACGAGATCACATCATATAAACTTATCCATTTAATGAATATAGTATTCAGGTTGTGATTAAATCTCATTTAACCGATGATTGTCATTGGACCACATATTTATTAAAATAATATATTGGATGTATGTAGTTTAATGAATTAGAAATTACCTTAAATAGTTTTCTATGCTCCGTAACTTAGTTGATGATTTTTCATGACTTAGTTACGTGTTTATACTAGAGAACATGTTGAATGTCTTGAATTGTTCAAGAACTGTCAATATGTTTCTAATGAAACTCGGATAGAATATTTTGAATAGTTTAAAGATATTTTATCTGTAGTGTTGAAAACTGTGTTTAGAAATTCATTGTGAGTCTTTGAATTGTTCAAAGATGTTTGATATGATCAAACACATGAATTTAAGGCAACTACTTCTAAAGTTATTTAATGAATATGATTCTTATTCAATATTAAACTTCTGTGATTCCATTTTGATGGAATTGGTTAGTGGGAGTTATCGAATCTTATATGATTTGATTTGTTGATATTGAGTATTACCGAATTAATTTTCAATGCTTTTGGGGTTATGCTCCAATAACACTAATTCATCTCTTTAATTAAAGTTTCATTGGCTTATAGAGTTACATATATGATATGTATAGTAGAAAATTCGAATCTTGAAAATTTGAGATTTGAAACTTTCTTTATATAATGGTTATATATTTGAAAGTACTTGCGCCTTAGGATACTAGTAAGGTTTATCATTTATTCTATTCAATGAAATATTGTATTCTATTTGTTAGAATATCTTTTCTACGATCTTGAGTAATAAAATTATTTTATTATTTGGTAGTTGACATTGGATGTTGACGATTATAGAAAGAACTTGACTTATTGAAATCAAATGAGAGAGTGATAAACCGTGATGGAACTACATAATTAATAAGATTAAAAGACCATTAGACAACTTCCGTATAAGTCCAATAGGATGTCAGAATCGTTTACAAAGTATAAGATACTTATAGTTCTGATGTTTTCTTATCGAAAAAAATTATCCTAGAATTTATAGTGGGAGCGATATTTAAATTCGATTTCAGAAATTATCATTGAATCATAAATCTAAGATTGTTAATTGCTTACGACGATCAAGTTTTGAACTTGATTAGGCTTTCGTTATGAATAGTTCATAAAATGTGCTAAGTACTTGCGCAGCAAGAGCATAGTGAGCTTGATAAAAGTTTGACTTTTATAGTATGACAGTGAGAAATGTTTTACTCAGTAGTCTATTGTAGATTCTGAAGGAACTTGTCTCTAGTCGCACTAATTGAACAATTAGGAATCTGTTGGTTAATGTCGATATTAAACCGTGTGTTTTGGCTAAAGAATGAAAAATGACATTCTTGAGTGATTTCTTCGAATGAGAGATCCATTGTCATTTCTTTGTTTGAAGAGTTCATTCTAGAATGGCCATAGAGTTTGTATTCTGCTAAGATCACAGTTTGATATACTAGCTTATAAAGCCTATTGTAGACTCAGATAAGTTTTCCGAAAATCCGTGTTCTCTGTTTTTGATATCAGTTAAATTGTATGGTTTTATCGAAGTATAGAGAACACGCATTTGTCAGTAGAGTCAGTGGGAGCGTGCAAATTTCTCTATAGTATTATATATCCTAAGTCTTCTTTTCTCCATTGAGGTAGTGAGAGAAGTCTCTGTTATATTTGATATATAAAGTTTTGCATATGATATAAAACTAAGTGAATTGTGAGAAACTCACATTAGTCGCATATAATATATAATCTAATAAAGGACACAGTAAGACTATCTGTATGACAGTTAGTATAACTGTTTGACAGTTAACTTGTCTTTTATGAATATAGTATTCATCTTTCGTAAATGATGATTCATTTGTCGAAAGATAAATTGATTAGAATGTCTAGTCAATCTTATGCACCATAAAATGATGACATAATGAGTACTATATTATATGCGGTTAAAAATATCAATTTAGTCATAATTATTACGAGTTATTTTGATATATTGCATACCATTTGATGGATCTAGAAACATATTCTTTGTGATATTTGAGATATTAAGAACGAGTTTCTAATTCATGGAGAATTTAGTCAGCAACCATTATGTTAGATTAGTTTTAATTCTAATTATGACATTAGATGGTCCATGTCATATAAAGTCAGAAAAGATGCAGTGAGAGTGTCATTATTGATTCTACTAATCTGGTGGAATCAGTTGCAACTTATAAAGTATTGACTTATGAAGTTTGCAAAGTGACCTCATAGATTATAAGTTTTAATATTAGTATGGTGATTGCGGTTGTCTCAAAGTATTTGGATTTGATTTCTAAATACATACACAACTCAGTAGCTATAGCACAATACTGATATAGCATCTGAGTCATATTGATGTGGAATTTGGATTCTACAAAATATGAATGATGCTAGCTTAGGAAAATGGTTGGGTTTGTTTGACAGACTCGATTTGTTAAAGGAGACTTACTTGTTCTTGCCTACCTCTTGAATGCTGGTGAGCTCTTGAGGGCCATGAGTATGCGATACACATTGAGATGTGTATAGGATACCATGGATTGACACTAGAGCAAGTGGGAGAAATTGTTAGGGTTGGTGCTCGGGGTGCCAATCCGGATTGTATTTATGTCCAATTCATAAATATGAGCAATTACATTTTCCAGAATATTACTAATTTTAATTGTAGCACCCTTGTCTTTTATACACTTTTTTGATTTAATCACGATTAGATATCTGATTACGATTAGATCGAAACTGAATATGGTTCAGTGATACATGTATATTAGACAAAGACCCTAGGATTTACAGTATAGTGCGCAGTTACAACGTAGTTTATAATTGACATTGGGAAGCGCACTTTTAGTTGTATATCCTTAAATAAAGTTCCAGGTCAAGATTTTAGAACACGGATCAGTTAGTAAAATCCGCTGAGACCAGTATATGTCGTATATTATGCCTTAGTCTGATGGTTTATCCCAGTGAACCATGAGTCTCGGGAGACTCGTATAAACATGTAGTAGTTTATTTGATAAGATACTGAACGACTCACTGAAGGTTTTCTAATAAATGGCACACCAACATCAATAGGAACCTTCTAGAGTTGAGTAAGCATAGTGGTCATTCGACTTGCGATACCACTGTGGATATGTGAGCTATCCTCCACACTTTGATGGCAGTCACGTCAACGATCTAGTCATGATCAGACTTTCGTCTGTTCGTTGGGTGTGGACTGATGCTCATGATATCCTGTGCGTATCAAGCTAAGATCCATTAGTCCTGTGTACAGGGCATAGGCATCCAGCACGTGTTTACGATCTAGTAAATCCATGACCGTGGTATAACTTTGAAAATCAGTTCCGAGTGTTATTTAGAGATCATAAATTGAAAGTCGACTGTATTATACCGAACTGATTTGACTTTCTTATCTATATCCCATGTATAATACGGATGGCATGTGACAGAGGGACTAAACATATATAGTGACCTCGACTTGCATAGTTTAGCGAGATTATCTGAGGTCCTCATAATTCATGAGTGGGTGGATTATGGACACATAATTATATTTCGTGACGGATATACCTAAACTTAGAGAGTCCCACAATATGAAGTGTACTCGTTGAGCACTTGGACAACGCGACATGAATAATACAGATTATTCATAATACTTCACCGGATTAAATGAGTTAATTCGGATCGTTTAATCGTTAAATGATAACACATGTAATTAGGAGATTTTATCCGCTAATAATTATTGTGTATTTGTATTTGATACATAATACGATTATATACACATTAATTATTCGTCAAATGAGATTTTAACACATGCCATAAATATATGTATTTGTTATTTATTGTAAATAAAAATACTATATAATAATAATTACACTAATTGATTTTTGAATATTTAATTGTTAAATTTTACAATAATTAATTAGTCACACTTTTCCATAAATGTTATGGATTTGTCTAATTATTATTTGGATACTTGACATGTATTAATTAAGCAAAGTGTGTGATAATTTGATTGGTCCACCTAAAGCTTAATTAATGATTTAATTTGATTAAATAAAGAAAATGACAAAATTTCCCCTCCTCCACTAGTCAATTTCAGCCACACCTCTTTAAATTAGAAAATTATTTTTTCTCTTTCATCTCCATCACTCCGTGGCCGATCATAAAAAAAAAAAGACCCAAAAATTGTTTGATGAAACAAGAAGAAAAAGTGAAGAAAAACAATAAAGGCTTAAGGATTTTTGGAGATTAAAGGTAATCTATTTCATCATTGAGCTTAGAGAATTGTTTTATTTGTTCTTGTGTTCTTAGAACATGTCTAGGGTTTCTTTACTTGTTCAAATTTGTGGCTTTGTGATTTGGTGGATGGAGTGGAAGTTGTTGGCATGTGTGAAGTTGTTTTTGGAAGTAATTATTGTAATTTAGTTCCAAAATTATTCAATTGTTGATGGTTACCATTCTAGAGTTGTTGATCCAACTTGAAATAAGCGTAAATGGCCAAAAACTGTGTTACCGGGTGGATTTTGAGCCAACCGGGTGACGGCTGTCCAAACAGTGAATCCATCACTATTTGGGCAGTCCATGAACTACCTCGACATTATTGGAGTTGAACTGGGTGATTTCCATAAGTTTCGGGTATTCGGTTCGGTCAAAAATATATTTTTGGTAATTTTACGGAAAAATAGTTTTTGTAAAAGTTTCGCGAGTTTTCAACTTGTTTATGTCAGTATTTGATATTGAATAAATAGATTTAGGTAAAATATGAATAAATTATTCATATTAGATATTGAATAATTTATTTGGTATTTTGAAACAGTTTTAAAATACGATTTCACCCGAACCCGCGCTTCCGCTGCGCTCATCGCCCAAAACCCCAACAGTATGCCATAGAGCTACATGTAATGTAAACGGCTTTATGTGTTTTGAAATAAAATGATGTATTATTCATTTATCAAAGTGTTTGTTTAATTTTCACATATTATAAATTATCTTGATTATTCTAGATTACTTATGTGCCTTCAAACTTAGTGTATAGTCCATCGAGAGCAAACAAAGCATGTACTTTGTTTGTGCTTTATCTATAATTGTGGTCCATTCTATATTTATATGTCGACCTTTATCTGAGATCGTTCATATAGAGACATGTGAATGGAGGCACCTTGTATGATGTGATTATATAAGATTGGACCTAGATGGAAATGGAATTCTCATAACATCCGTTAAACAAAGAACGTCATTTCAATCTACTAGATGGTCATATATGGATTGATCTTAATCCTGAGTGTACTACGAACTCCTGCATGACAGGCTATGTCCTTTGTTTTACAAAGGTGAGGTTGGTGTAGCAGTCCCGACCAATAGCTATGTACTTTTGGGACATGGTCTGTTGTGTAGCTGGGAACGTTTTACATAGACATGAAGTTCACTCTTTCTTTCGAGAGGTATATGACTATCTTTCTTAAGGGTTGATTCGGTACTTGAACGATTAGAGTGCTCAAACCTTTTTATTACGAATATAAAGATTAAAATTCATAATGGTTATAAATAAATCGTTCATTAGAGAATCAATAGTACTTAAGGTAAAAATAATTAGAGAGATATAATGGACATTATGATCCGACTCTAATTAAGAGATACTCATGAAGGGTTAATCTATATGTAGTGAATATATTGATGGACACCGACTTGTTTCGGCTTAATATATCATTTGCGACAATGAGAGTGTAATTTCAGGTTTTTAGTGGAATAACCCGGAGTTAATAATTCAGAATATTTAATTAAGAGCTTAATTAATATTTCGAGATTATTGGAGCTCGGAACCGTAGGTCCATTTGGTCCCAGTGCTAGCTCATTATACTATAGCAGATTTATTATAATTAGATAGTCCAATTATATACTCACATATGTATAAATATTATTAATATGATTAATAATATTATTTGTCACACTTGGAACTATATATTAAAAGTTAATATATGATTTAATAATTATATGATAATTATTAAATGAATTAAATTAAATTATATTAGATATAATTTAATGAGGTTAAAGTTAAAATTTCCTATTATTGGGTTTTGGAAATCCTTGACGTAATTTTGGTGGTTACTCTTTTTGAAAGGTAATTACACCTTTAATTTTGTAACATATTTTCCTTTATGGTAATTGATTTTGGTGTTACAAAATTAAATAAAAATTCCCTCATTGGCCCATTTTTTCAAGATGGAATAGGTATGGATTTTTTTTTATTGGAAACAAATAACCTTAGGTATAAAAAGAAGATTTATTTTTTATTTTTGCCTAAGCCTCTCATTCTAACCCTAACCTCCATATTCTTCTTCTCCAAATCTCTCTCAAAAGTTTAGATAACAAAAACAAAGAGAAAGAATAAAAACAAATAAATATTCAAGTGTGACTCCATCTCTAAATCGTTTAAGGATTATTTAGTGAGTCTTGCCCACACAATTTTCCGTTGGTAACAAGATATAGTTTGGAAGAATTTGTGGTGTCAAATGAATCTTCATCTTCATCTCTTTCTTGTTGTTCACGGCAGTGAGTATAATTTTGCTATTGTCGTCCCTTTACTTGGTGAACGAAACTCAGTTGGGCTCGTTTTAATCCAGTTTTTTGGGGAATATTTTATGGTGTTTTGGGGCTGTGTTGGGGCTGTTTTCAAGTGAAAAATCAGAACCAAAACACAGCCATAGTCCTCGCATTTCAGGGGCTGTTTCTGTAGTGCGTTGGGCGTGAATTGAGTCAAAAAGAGTCCAGTATTTGTCCGGCTATTCTGGAACTGTTCTGGGGTTATTTCGAGGCTGGATTTTTTTCTAAAATAGAAGCAAAATTTCAGTAGTGGTAGCAGTGACATTCAGCTAGTTCAATGGAATGGCACAAAAATTTTCTAAGTTCGATCTGTATGCCTAAACTGTTTCCACTGCGCAAGGAAAGCGTTTCTTACAATATTTATAATCAAACATATGAATGAATACAAAAGGAGTAGAGATGAAGACACATGCCTCAGTTTATTGGCTGAGTTCCTGCCAGTGCTAAGTTAGTTAGGCTTTTGGAATAAGAAGACAACCTCAAGGGCATCATGGAGGTTTTGGAGTTGGTATGATCATTTTGTAGTTAGTCAAGTATTGGGTCACAGCGACAGTATGATCGAGAATAGAAATGGTCATCATAAGTGAATGGTCCATTTGAAGGATCGAAATTTTCTAAGTATTGAAAAATATCCTAAGATATCGGGCTTAAATGATTAGCCTCATCAGGGCATCAGATTGGCTATATTGGACGGACAATTGGTCTAGTCGAAGTAAGTTCGTCAGAATGGATTAACATGTTATGTGTTTGCGCATCAATATTCATTAGGGGGAATAATTCTTATTGGATCAGTTGATAAGGTTAGTCAGAATGTGTTACCAAGCTATTATTAAGCTTATTTACAATTCTCAAAGTTTACTAAAAGTGTTGAAAGATAGAGAAATGCCCTAGATCGGGTTTTTGGTTAGTGTGTGCTTAAGTGTAGGAAAAAAAAGGAGCAAATGACAAAAGAAATAAAATATATACTTTTATTTATTCAGATATTGGTTACATTTTGGTCCCCGTCGAGATTCTCCACAAGGGATATGGTAGTTACATGAGAGTGTCCGGGAACGTCTTCGACCAAATTAATAGTCAAGATTGAGGAATGAGTATCAACAGTAATGGTAGCAGCAGGATCAGCAACAGTAGGGGCAGTAACAAGGACAAATCACAGACGAGTGACATTTAACACATTAGAGGGACGAAAATGAAATGAATTTGATGGATGTGATGGGCATTTTGAGAAAGACCATTATACATATGCATATTTCTATGGTCATTTCATAACTCTGAAGCACATTTTTGAATGGCGGTGAAAGAAAGACAATCGATATGAAAATGATATTTTTGGCAGTAAGTAAAGCAGCTTGTCTCGAGGAGGATGGACCTAGAAGATGTGATGTGATATAGATTTCTCAAGGAATCAAACTCGATGATATTAGGTCAGTCTTTATCTACATGCACCACCGTCTTTTGTAAAGTTCCCAACATCAACTCATAAACTCATTGATACCGAGAACTGAGGGACAAATGTTGATGGTGGTTTTTGTTGGAGTTGGTGCTTGGAGTGCCAATCCGAATAATGTATTGTACATTTTATTATTTATTAATAAAATAACTATATTTTCATTTCATACCTTATTAATGATTGATGAGCAGAAAATATTCACAATTTACCGCCCATTTAACCTAATATTTTGTATAGTTTCCCGAATTTTATGAATATTTTGATAATTTTATTTATTTTACATTTAAAATAAAATCGGGGACTCAATGGAATTAATCAGAATGAAATGTGAAACAAATAAGGGCAAAAACGGAACTTGACATATGGATTTTGGAGGTTGGAAGCTTGAAATGGCATTATAACGAAGTACAATTTCAGAAATTTTAACTTTACATAATTTTTCGTATTTTGGCTTGATTCAAGTTTTTATTAAAGAAGACTCAAAGATCTACAACTTTAAAGTTTATAAAATTTTCAAATTCCGAATTTTTATGACCGAAATTGATGAAAATCTAAAATTATGTTATGAATAATTACTAAAGTCATTATCAAAAAAAAAAAATTAGAAAATGACAATTTACTATTGTCACACTTCCACAAAAAATGCTTGCATGCTTGATGGAGGATCGGTGTCATGTTTGGTGCCATATTTGGTGGAGGCAAAATTTTACCTATAAATACCAAGCATTTCATTTGTAAATTTCATATTTTCCTTAGGTTTCTATTAAAGAACTTGAGGATTGTATCTTATGTGTTTATTTTCTGTATTTTAATAATGTATTTTTATTTTTAGTAATAATAGTTTGTGTGTTTTTACTTTCTTTTATATTTAGTAGTTAATTTCTGCTGAGGGAATGGTGAAACCTTTTATATGATAACTTAGATTAATCTCACTTAATTATAATATGGAAATTATAATTTAATATATGGATTAAAGTTGATACTACATTAATGGCTTATTTTATTTATTTGACATAATGTGACACCGTCTACATGGTCGTGAAGGGGTTTTATTACGGGGTGAATCCGGTAACGCAGCGGAAGCGGCGAAAATCGTATTTTCGGATTTCAAAACTTTTTTTTCTCGGATTAATTAAATAAACATATTTATTTAATATTCCCCATAATCAAATTATGAAAAAAAATTTCAAATGAATCATATTCAAGTGAAATTACCAAATTACCCCTACATGGTAATTTGTCCATTTTAGTCCGAAATTGATCTAATCAATTTTGAATGATTCTAAATCATTTCTAAGATAACTTAGCATGCTTGAATCATCAAAACACCAAAAGAACCAAAATCCCCTAATTGCTAATTCTTGGCCGAGAGCTCCTTAAAGGGGGGGTTTGTGCATTTTGTCATTTCATGCTTCAAAACTCATCCAAATGAAATCCAATCAACATGAAACTTTATATGCATCATATACACATCCAAATGCATAACATATCCCAAAATCCCCAAATTCGGAATTGGTTATAAACCCTAATTTCTCAATTTCAACAAATTGGACAAATTAGACTAAATACACCAAATCAATTACTTCAATCATCAATCTTACATCCAATTCAAGTCTCAACACAATGAAACAACTCAAGATCAAATCTAGGTCATTTAAGAGTGGGTCAACAACTCTAGAATAGAAACTTGGTTTCATAAACCTTAAAAGAATAATTATAACTACAATAGTTACATGCTATCTTCATTACACATGCATCTCACTTCACCAAAACTTCCATCAACAAAATCATAAAGAAATAAAGAAAGAAACAATCTAAGATCATCACATGTTAAAGCCTAGAACCTAAGGAACAAATTCCTCTCTAATAGCAAGTTTAAAAACTTACTAAAATTCCAAGCTTTCTTTGAATTTTCTTTCTTTCTCAAGCTTTCCTTTTTCTTCTTCAATGGAGTTTTTCTCTTTTGGTAAAGTGTATTAGGTTAGATAAATGAAATGAAAATGAAAACAATTTATATTAAGGCAAAAATTATGCCTTGGCCGAAATTGCATATACCAAATGCAACAATATAAATTTCAATTTCATTTCACTTTATTACTTTATCAACTTGCATAAATATCTTAATACAACTTTATTAGATATTTATTTAAGTCAACAAAGGCAACTATCATCATTACTTTAAATATCCTAATGTAAGATATTTATATTTTTAATTAATTAATCATTTAACATTAAATAATTAATTAATTAATAAATACAAATATATTAAATATATGTATAATATTTACATTAAATATTAAAAAAAATATATTCATTTAGGAAATAAGTCAAATAACTCATTTTGACTATTAATTAATGTGTATTTAAATTAATCAAGTATTAAATGTAAATACACAATAATCTAGTAAATGACTATCGGGTCCCTACACACATGTATTTTGCGTTTAACCTTTAAACGACTTTATAAACAATCAATATTGTTTATTAATGTTGCTCTAGTGCTCTACGAGTTTATTTCATTATTGAGACTCTCTGATTCAGGCATATCCGTCACGAAATCCAATTTGGTGTCCATAATTTATCCACCCATAAATTATGACGATCACGGATAATCTGGCTGAATCATACAGGTCGAGGTCATGACAAATGTTTAATTCCTCCGTCACAGGTATCCGGATTTATCCCAGAGATATAGATATAAACGTCAAATCTCTATGGGGATTATCCAGTCGACTATTCTATTAGCAATCTCACAAGAATGTTTAGAACTAGCTTCTAAACTTTACCACGGGCCCATGGATTTGTCTGATTGCTAATTATATGGACTACCTATGCTCTGTTACACAGAACTGACGGATCATATCTTGACACACATAGGACACACTGAGGATCTATCTACACCCAACGAACAGGCGGAGGTCTGATCTAAATAGATCGGTGACGTGACTGCCATCTAAGTGTAGAGGATGTCTCATGTGCCCACAATGGCATCTCAAGTCTAAGAATCACAAGTGCTACTCAACCCAAGAAGATTCTTATTGACGTTGGTGTACCCATCCATTAAGAATCTTCGGTGAGTCGTTCAGTGTTTATCCGTTATAAACACCTACAGGTCTATACCAGTCTCCAAGACTTATGGTTCATTGAGAAACCATTGGAATCATATATTCCTATAAACGACTTGTACCGGTCTCAACGGGTTTACTATACTGACCAAGCAGTGTAAACCTTGACCAGGAACAGTGTGAGAATGACAACGTCATGATACTTGTCAATGTCCGTTGTGACGCTTTTGCAACTGTATCATGACTAATCATTCTAAGGTCATTACGTCTTTACCATATTATAAGATTCATAATATTAAAGAAACTGCGTATATTATTCATAATAATATTGTTTTACAGAAGTATTTACAAGGAAATACAACCGGGAATTGGCGCTGTAGCACCAACCCCTACAGGTCGGTCTTTAAGTGACTGATGATTACCGCCTATATGGCTGGTTTATGAACAAATAATAACACCGCCTTTATAGCTGGTTTTACTTAATTGGATAATAAAGACAATTTCTATATTATAATAAAGTGAGATTTCTATAGTTGAAATATTAAAGATGGATCCCCTAACCCCATCATTTTATTTTTATTCTAGGGAAGTGATGAAGCAAAATATTCACGAGTTTAATAATTGATTTTCTTAATATAATGTGTGATGTTTTGGCTTGTTTATTGAGTCTTAACCTTAATGCTTCTTGTTGACTGATCATCAATAAGATTGATGTGGTAAACTTAAAATGAACTTGGAAAATAGATTTTAGGTTTTAGCCTTACATTCAATAGCTCACGATCTCACCTTATGGTAGATTTCTCTTAGGGAGATTTCTTTACATGATAGACATAAAGTTGTCGGGCGTGGGTAGCCACAATTGGAACTTGAACTTAATGAATTCGTATAACTTGGTTAACATAGGAATATAGTTAATTGAGTTATTTTGGGTGTGAGGCTTTTGCATATCTTCGTGTTCCAGGTTAATAAACTGATTTATTACACATATATATGAGAAACAATTCATCATTAGAATAATATTATGTGGAATCACAACTCTAGATATTTGTTTTCTTTATTATAAATTTTCTTTATTTGTATTTATTTGTATTTATTAAACAAGTCCACATTCAACCAAGCAATCAACAATCATTCCCTTCTCATCCTAATTAGATACTTGTAAATAAATAGAATCAATAATTAATAACAACAGTAGAAATTGAGTCATCGTGGGATCGATATTTTTATACTACTTGAGCGATACATACACTTGCGTTATTTGTGTATTTATACGTACGCTTGCGTTACGTGTGTGTTTACCACCGATCAATGTTATTGTCATTATGCATATTAGATTGAAGTATAAATATACTAAGAATGACATCAACCTTAGAATAGTCTTGTAGTCATACTGGAAACTATGTGGTCCGATATTGGGATAAGTATTACTATTGTAAACTATTCTAAAAGTAAATATTTATAGTCGTTGGTTTTGGAATATGGTATAATTCCTATAACCTAGAAGATTAGCACAAGTCGTACATTGGAATTGGAGTTACAATGGTTTAAACCCGATACACCATGAGTTTTGGAAGCTTGTATAGACGTATGGGAATTGGTTAGACCAAATATTGAATGACTCACTGGTGATTACTAATAGTTAGAAGTACACACCACCATCAATAAGAATCTCCTCGAGTCGAGTAGCATATATGATCCTTTGACTATATGATATCATTGATTTTGTGTGAGATCGTCTATACTTTGATGTCATGTATGTCAGAAATCTTTCATGGTTTGGCTTCTAAATGTTCGTTGGGTGTGGACCGATGTACTCGTTACTCAAGTGCAAACCAAGATAGAATCTGTCGGCCCATATATGTACCATAAGGGGTTTAGGTATCCATGTAAGTAAGTCATGATTCTTAAAACTTTGTCCAAACTCGATCACCTATGGAAGATCGCATCAGTTGTAAAGAATCATAGACATGTCGAAGTGAGATGTGCGTCTTAGAAACTTGACAGTGTATTCTACGTTATAGAAACTTGACAGTGTATTCTACGTTACCTAAACATAACTCGTATAGCCTACGACGAATGGATTGTTAAACATATGTAATGACCTCGACTTATATAGTTCAGAAAGGTCGTTCGTGTTCTTCGTGAATTCAGAGGTGGTCAAATTATGTACATATTATCTAGGCTATTATGACGAACATGTTTAAACTTAGAAAGTCCCAATATGAAGTGTACTCATTGAGCACTTGGGTGGCCGATTATTTTTTATAAAAGATAATATTCAATATTATAATTATCAACTAAGATAATCAAGTGTTATTGGATAACATTGATTATTTAATTTGACCTAATTGGATTAATTCAATATTTAGACAAGGGCTTTGTCGTAATTTCATAATTATCTCTACCATTTGAGGACATTATGGTAATTGCAAGTATGTAATTATAGGTGTTTTTGGTTTGATTTAATTGGATTAAATCAAAGTGGCAAACTAATCCATTAATTAAGTTTTGCCTTGATTTAATTGGATAAAATCAAAGTGGTAGATAAAGGTGATTAGTCACACTTAATTATACATATTTAGAGAAATTAGATTAAGCCAAGATAAAAGTTGATTAGAATTTTTATTAATTAAAAATTTCCTAAGTTTTGCTCTAAATAACAAGCTTTATGAATGTTTTAATTAAGCTTGAGAAAGCGAAATACAAGTAATTCTTGGAGAAATTAGTCTAAGTCAAAGCAGTATTTAGAGAAGTTTTGTGAGGTCTCTACAATATTTCATCTATGAGAAATCTATATTGGATTTTGGAGTGAATCTTGTTACCATTGGAATCAAGATTTGATCTTGGAGTCAAGCTTGTAAACCTTGAAAGTTCTCCAACCACTTCAACAACGATGAACCTCAACCAAAAATTAATCGGCTGACTCGCACGGTTCAGTTTAGTTTAAAATTTAATCAATCGCGGTTCGAACAAATCCGAATCTTAAATCGATCAACTGTGATGTTCGGTTCGGTTTAAGTTTTGAAATTGATTTGTTTTTAATAAATTAAATTAAATTATATATAAAAAAAATTAAAGATGTACTAGAGAGTAAATAAATAAATTAAAATTTTTATAAAATAATAAAAAAATTAAAGATATATTAAATGCATTGATAATTTATTTATTGTTTTAAAAAAAGAAAAGTTTGCACTTACATAAACTGCTTATGTATCCTCTTAGGGCATGGAGTAGGAGTCACAAAACAAATCAACGAATCAAAATTATATTGAATCTTAAATAAATCGAATCAAAATATGATGAATTCGTATTCGATTCATTTATTAAACGTATCTTAATATCAAAATTCTTATTTGATTCGTTTATTAAACGAATCGAATACGATTATTCGTTGAGTTATGATATTATTCAATAACATAATTATCATAATTTATTACATTAATTTTTCATATATATATATGTGTGTGTGTGTGTGTGTGAAATATGTAATTAATATATTTACTAAAAATACCTCACCAAATATCGACAATATTATTTTTGTTATGGTAATTAGCCATAATTTCTCACCTACAAAACCACTTTGAGGAAACTCAAAATTTATCATTAGATATGCATTAATTTCTGAATTAGTAGTGGTGGTTAGGGGTGGGCAAAAAAATCATCCGAACCGAACCAAACCGGACCGAATTTACGATTTTTTTTCTAACGGTTCGGTTTATGGTTCGGATTGACCCACCCCAAATGATTTACGATTCGGTTTATGTGAGAATCCGAACCGCACCTGTTAAACCGAACCGAACCGTTTTAATTTAAAAAAAAATTCCCTCACATCTCAAAGACTCAAACTCTCTCTGCCGCTCAATCATCACTCTTAAGTCTTAAGTCCTAACCCTAAATTTTTCTTCACATCTCAATCTCTCTCTATTGCTCCTATTTCTCTTGCTGGGCTGCTGCTCGCCTGCTCCTGTTTCTCTCGCTGTCGCCGGGCTGCCGCTCGCCTGCTCCTGTTATCAATCGCCATCCCATACTTTAGGTTTGATGTTTGTTTTTTTTTAAATCTTTTTTCTTGCTTCTTACCAGTCTCCTATTGCAGAGGCCTAGAAAATTTTGTTCCAGATTTGTCCTTGTCCAAATTATGTTGTGCAGTTGAACTGAAGAACTTATTCTAGATGAAGAAATTTTAGGATTTGTTGATAGCTTTTAATCTAATTGATTTAGAGAAAATTGGGTCTGGTTTGTCATATGTTGATTTGTGGGGTACCTTCTGAATCCATATTTTTTGCTGTAGAAATTTTTTTCAAAAAAAATGTTTTTTATTTTTCAAAAAAAAAAAAAAACAACAACAGAGCATCTGGGTTTAATTGAATTTTCTGAGATCTTCCTTTTGGAAATTAATTGAATTTTTAAGATCTTGAATATAATATGCATTATAATAATGCCGATGAAAATTATTCCTGTGGCACTCATCTTAAAGCAGAATCATAATACTCTATTGTGGCAAGTAATGTAAATAACTCTTGCTCTGTTCTAGATGACTTTCCGCTAAATGTATGTTTTTTATGTATACTTGTTCGAAAGGCAATGAGATTACTTTCTATTATTTTCTAGCTATATTGTTTTGGTTCCATCTTTTGATATGATTCTTCTCACATTCTCTTTTCAAGAACCGAAATGTATCTTCATTGCTTGTTTGTTCTCAGATGTTCATTGGTGATTGTAGAATGACTGTGTTATTTAGGTTGTTAGAATTTGCAATCAGGCAAGAGAATTTGTTTTCAAAGATATCTTTGTAGGGGAAATGTGATTTTTAGCGTGAACATAAGGTTTGCTGACTGTTGGCATTTTAGTCATGTGTGGTTCTAGATGATTGTGCAATTCACTTCTCTTATTGGTGCTTTAGAACTGTTCTTTTTCTGGTTCTAGAGGCTCTTGTTTGTGGGCAGGATTGGCTAAGAGCATCTACAACTTTAAAGAACTATGAGGAAGACTTTCAAGAACTTGAAGAGATTTCTAAGGTTTGCATTTTTCTTTTAATTTTACTATATGTTTTCGTTTTATTAGTATGTTCTTATATTTATTTATTAATACTTTTATTCTTAATTTTTCTATTTTTCAGAAGAAGGCTTTGCTAACACTGCTGTTGCTGTGGATCTGTCACTTGCTGCTATTAGTAAAGATAATTAAGGTAACATATGTCATGGCCTCCAGGTCATTGATTGCATACTATATATTTTATGTGTCATCAACATAGATTGTGATGTCTTTAATTCTATATCAAATACATTGTGGTATATATTTCAAGTTCATTTTTAGTATAGGTAGCCATTTTTTTTTGTAATTTCTTGACTTTTATGGATGATCTAAATCTATCAACTGGTTTATGTCTATATCAAATACATTGTGGTATATTTTTCAAGTTCATTTTTAGTATAGGTAGCCATTTTTTTTTTATAATTTCTTGACTTTTATGGATGATCTAAATCTATCAACTGGTTGGTGTATTCCATTTTAGTAGATCATATCATACACATGTCTTCTCTTTCTTGATTTAGTCATGGGAACATGTTATGCTATTACTTACAGATAATTCTCCTACTTGATTCGAAGTTTTAACCTGGTGAGACTTGAATTATGTTTCTATTACTTTTGTTGTCTCCACAGGCAATTAAGAACTTTTTTTTTTGGAGGAGAGCTCATTTCTTGAGAAAGATGGTGAATGGCTTCATGAGATTGCTTTATCTAACACAGTCCTAGAAACATTAAATTTCTATATGACCGATCTCGTCAAAGTCAACTGCGAAGACCTGGAACTTATAGCCAGGATTTTCGGTCCTTGGTATCTGTAAAAATTAATAACTGCGAACTCTTGGACCTAGTTAGTTTCTTTGTAGTGAATTTGGTTGTACAGAATGTTTTAAGTTATTTTTACCTACTATCGATTATAACCTTAAAGCCTATTTAATTTTTTCTTGAAATTAAATTTTAAGGCCATCGCTGTTCAACATGTTTTCCTACTTTGCTTTCAGGCCAATTGATACAAGAGATGCTTTGGCAAAATCAATCTGAGGATTCTTTTTTTTTTTTTTTTTTTTTTTTTTTTTTACAGATTAAAATTACAACTTTGTAAGGGCAAAAAGAAAAATCTTTATCATACATTAATAATCCGTAAATCGAACCGAACCAATCCGTAAACCGTTGGTTTAAAAAAATATCAATCTGAACCAAACCGTTATTTAATGGTTTGGTTTTTAGAGATAAAAAAACCGGACCGTAAAATATGGTTTGGTTCGGTTTTTAATAAAAACCGAACCGAACCGAACCGCGCCCACCCCTAGTGGTGGTATTGGTGGACTTTGATTTTTTACTTCGCTGTATTCACCAACTTCTACCAACATAAAGCTTAGATTGTTTAGTTGGTGCATTCAAAGATTGTGTCAGCTATTTGAATATTATATCTATTTACATCATCATTATATAAATCATGTAAAGTTCTTCTAGTATTATCAATAATTGAAGAAACAATCACATTATTTAACATAATAAAACACAATAATTTTGTAAAATATTTTTCAAATATTCAATTTTAAACCTTGAATCCAAAAAAAAAAAAAAAAGATAAAGTAATGTATGTCTCTATAATAATTAAGCTATTTTATCCTCATTGATGCAACACATTTTTTAATTACATTTGAAGTATCGTCAATAGCATTATTAGGATCATCAAATTCGTTGTTATGATCATCAATTTTTTTGGATCATCAAATTCATTACTATTATTATTAGGTTCTTCTATTACCCCAATAATATAAAGATTTGTAAGGAGAAAAATATTTGAAATTGGATAATCTACACCACTTAAATATTTGTAGCATCAATAAAAGCTTTTAAAATCTCTAAACTTTTTGAACAAACTTCCCAATAACTGAGATATAAAATTATATGATATTGATAGTGAGCAACAAATGAACATAATAAATCTTTATATTCAAAACTTTCATTTAGTAAAAAATAAGTAGAATTTCAACATTTTGCCTAATTATTTGGGCATAACACTATTTTGCTTACAAAAAGTACACAATTCTCTTCTAATTTTAGAATACGATCAAAATAAATAAATTATTTTTTTAATAGGTGCAATATGAGAGTTTACAGATTTCAAACTATCTTATTCACATAAATTCAAAATATGACTTGCACATCCAATATGAAAAAATTTACATCATAAATTTGGTTGGCAAATAGCTTTAAGTTCATTAATTGATGCAGTATTAGCCGATGCATTATCAAATCCAATAGTTAATTTTTTTCACAATTTCATATTGCTGTAAAATATTACTAATCATGACATAAATATTATGTACAGTGTGTGCATCATCAAACGTCGAAATGTAATAATTCTTTTATAAATAAATCACGAATCATTAATCCAATGACATGTCACACTAATGTATGAATGTGACTGCTAATGGTCATTTCATATGTCACTACCAATTGAAACACGACCTTTAAGTTTAAAAAATAATTCCCTTAATTGTTTTTTTATATATTTTTTAAAATTAGGCAATAATGGTTCAACCGTTAAACGTAACAGTTCGGACCAGAACAGTAACTATTACGATTCGAATCGGTCCAACTGCCAGTTTGGGCAGTTGAAATTTCGGCCTAACTTTAATCGAACCGGACCCATCAGATTCGGCTGCGGTTAGCGATCAGGTTGGTCAACGATTCGGTTGCGGTTTAGTTACGGTTTAAAATCGCAACCATGTGCATGTCTACGACCACTTGAGAGAATTAAACCGGCTCGTTCAGACCCAAGGTATTTTATAATTGTAACTATGCCTCCTATTTGTAAACTCGGATCAGTATTGACTTCAAGGCATATAATAAAATATCATTCATTCACCCGTGGACGTAAGTATGAGCCACTCTCAGTCGAACCACGCAAGCTCTTGTGTTTACCTCATATGCTTGTCAAATTTACGTGGTTCTCAACTAATCAAATAAATTCACTGTTCGATGAAAGTTTACTTGAGAGGTGAATTCTCTTATTTGCCATTCAAACTAAAAACAGCCATGAATAAATATCTACTATTTTATTATTTAATATCAATATTGACTCAAAATTTATGTCAAAATTTTATATTTAAATTTAGATCATAATAAAATTATTGGCCTTTTCAGCCTGAAATATATTTTAGATCTGAACCTTGAAAATCTCGAAGGAAGTTATACATACTTTCGAAATCGTGATTTTGGTTCGATAAGAGACATAATGCATATGGATATTATAAATTTGGGTAAGCATAACATAAAATCAATAAAATTGAAGAGGCCTATTGAAGACTGATGTGTAACTTTAATGAATAAATAATAAAATGTGAATGTATTATTCAATTTAGTATAACTAGATACTAGTGATATGATCATTGTATTAATTTCAAATGTTATGTTAAATTATTATCCACCCGAAAAGAACATTTGATTGTAAGCAATGAGTCAATATCATTACTTAAATATGCATAATTCGACCAAATGAAATTCCACAAATGAGGCGATCTAAATGATTTGTTGCAACTTGCAATTGTTATTTAAAGCTTTAGTTTTTGCATGCGGTCGGATAATGTCGATTTGACAAGCTTGATCTGCTTCATAATTTATAAACCAACGGATCTAGTGGACAGCTTAATGTCTTGTTTGTTTTGGAAATGTTGGGAATTCCGCTGCTAAGTTATTTTATCCAGATTTAAGTGGAGCATGTAAAATCTTGGTGGTCTCAGGCTCTTACAAGAAGTGCATCTTGAATTCGAACCTATAACTTGAACAACCAAATCCTAAGTCTTATGCTACTAAACCATACAATTTGGGGGCCTTTATAGGAGGGGAATGAGATTTACCGCTATGCCTATGACGTCGGCGACCACTACATTGTTGAGTTCGCAGCTCGTAGAGAGTAGGCTTAGTTTACGGGGGACTAACTGAAGAATAAAGTAGTCCCCACCCAGTATGAGATATTGAGAATGATTTAAGGATATACTACACCTCTCGCAAGGTTAACTCGGCAAGATATTTAATAGATTCAGCCGGATATATGTATATTATCTCTTTATGTCCGACCAAACTTACATAGAGTCTGACCAAATTTATTACGTGATCAAAAGGATCACGGATATGGGGTTATGTCCACATACATCTGAAGAATAATTATAATGACACCAGAAACAGAGGAATTAATAGTGAAACAACAATAGCAATTGATAGACATCTAATCACGAGGATATGTTTCGTTGGCATGGTGTCTCATAGAGACCTATCTATATATATAAAGCAAGCCAAAATTATTTGATGTCTGATCAGACTTCAAATAAGTCAGGCCGGACGTACTGCGTATCCAAAAACGCATATTTAACAGTATCACACATATTCAACAATAATAGCGTATGATGATTAAACAATGATAATAGTAATAAAACAAAACAATAAGCATTGTAGACATAGAGGAAACAATGCAATAACGATGAAAGTAATATTAAAACAACCTATGCGCTTTTGTGTGGTATGTGGATGTGTATCCTGAGTGCAAACAATACTACTGCCATTCAAAATCGTATGGAATCTACATCCGGATTTCCATCCTATATACCACAAAAATACAAACGGCTGGATGCAGCCAGATGATTGGCCAAATTTAATGTGTGACAATATGTCTGGTCGGATATGCGGTGTCAGTTCAGTGAACTACGAAACACGAAAGTACAGGTTTAGGGCCCTCAAGTCTTACTTTTAAGCATAACTCATCTCCGAGAATGCCTATGGAAACTTGGTTTGGTTGCTAGATCTTACTAAAGATTGAGAGTACTGTTTGTTATCAAAGGTTGAGAAAGAGAGAGTTGTTTCCAAAAGGTCAAAAAGTCCCCCTAGTCGTGTGCTATGTCTTTCTTTTTATAATGTTTAGGGTTTGGTTAATAAGGAAAGAATCCATTTTGTTAAGGAAATCAGTTAAGAAGGAAAGTGAGGTTAAGAAGGAAAGAGATCGAATCATTCAGCAAAAATGGAATCTCGACGCAAATCCGTTCTGACTTAGTTGATGTATGGTAGGATATGAATTCGATGGCAGGTCGGACATAGAAGACATCATGTCAGTTTTGGTTATTTCTTTCTCATCCGACATTAAATCTTATAATTTTCTCAAATTTTCGAGAGTGTTCTCATAAGAGATTTATCATCGGATTATGCATAAAAATATGATGTATACGACCTTATTTTTTACACATGTTACTACCTTATTAGTGAATTTTTGTAGGAGTTTAGGTCAAATAAAAAAATCATATAAGGGTTACAAAAACTACTTAAATAAACTAAGGACTAACAATTTTGTCTAAACTACAATAAAGAAATCGATCTTAACCCTATATAAAAGAAATGTAACCTAAAAGGTACACTCACAAAGTTCTTGACATAACTAACATGTAATATTGATTAAACTTTGAAAAATATCCACAGATAACAACCCAACGAGATCGAATTGGAGTTTCAAAAACCATAATAATTTTTTGAACGACAACAATACACTGTGTAACTTGGTTTCAAGGATCTTACTATTCTATTTGAGATTTTTTTTTTTATATATCATATTTAATTGGTACTCTTAGTAGTAATTGTTCTCATTTGATGACATCGTGCCTTGCTCGTTAAGATTAAGCTTAATCTTTTACATAAACTATTTGTGAGTGGAGTGCTGATGTTGTTTACTTTTGTTTTTGTTTTTTTAAAGAAAGAAGAAAGGAAAATATACAATTTGATTATAGGTTATGACATTAATAAATTTAATTAATTAGCTCTTAGTTGTAATTTTTCGATTTTCCTCAACTATTTAAGGATCTATGTAAAATTTAGAAAATAGAATAGCCTCGAAGTAATGATTCCATTATCCATTTTTATTTTTTTCTTAAAATTATAAATATAATAACATTAAAAATTGATCCGACATGTTTTAAATCAAATTATTCAGACTATGTTATCTCAAAATTAAATTTAAAAAGTTTATTTTTGTGGTAAACTTAAAAATCATCGACTGTTGGGATTTTATATATATAATAGATATTGTCAGCCATTAGATTATAATGAAATGATTTGAACTGCTAACTAAACCACATAAAGGTAATTTTTGATATATTATCTCTCTTAATCCCAACCGTTGATTGTCTTCTCTTCCACCCACACGATTGTGTTTTATTATATATATATATATATATATATATATAAAATTCATTGTAGATATAAAATAATTTATTTAGATTATATAGAGATTATGTGAAACCCCAAAATTTTAATTGGATTTTTTTTGTCACCCACCGAAAAAAAAAGAGAGAAAAAAAAAGAGTTTAATTTAACATGATGAGATGAGCCAACGGGGTCCAGTCCCATGCCGGCTAAGTGGTGCGTGAATCTTACATTACCATACTCACTCCATCTTCTTCATTGAGAGTGACAACAGAAGAAAATTATTATTTATTATTATTTCAAAAAGGCAAAGCAAAGCTTCAAATGTCATTTTCTCAATAAGATCTTAGGAACGTGACAGTGTAATAATTTGACAAAAACATCATCTGTTTTATTTATTTACATAACTGAAGTCCGTTAGTGTGGAGAATGATTTCTGTGGAACGAACGTATAAATGATGTGATAAAATTATTAATGTTTTTGTGTATATTGTTGGGATTTGTATGTCCGACAAGCAAATATGTTCGAAACATGATTGATTAATAAATTTGTGATTCTATTTTATTCCATGTATGCATTTTGATTTGCTTTATAAAATTCATGAAAATTCCATGATTATTTATTTAGTTTTAAATTAAACATATATGTGTATATAAAATGTTACATACATATATACATTGATAAAATTTAAAGAGTAATAATCAAAATTTGTCCATGATTATGATTTGAAGTTGGGAATCTTCAAATCCAAACTCCTAAATACAGTTCATTCCATTATGAATGAAATAGTTCTATCCAGACTATATTATGTAGAGACACACACATATATTAAAAAATAATGAAGAAATATATATTTATTGATGGATTCATTAGACCCGTAATATATAAGTTGATGTGACTCATGTGAGTGAGTATGTGAGTGGATTCCAGAATGTGAAGTGGGTCTCGTATTAACTTAGGGTTCTTTAATAACAATAATAAGATCAGGATTTATGAAAATGAATAATAATAATAATAATGTAACCTAATTTTTTAGGATTCTTTTTGAGTAAGCTCGAAGCTTGCTCGCATTATACCCTCTTGCTTGCATTGTCTTGTCTCCCCTTTTTTAGCTTTTCAAAGGGCAGCCATGTCATTTTGCAAAGTTAGGTCAGCTTCCATTACCAACCTCAATTATATTCCCCACTTTCTTTCTTAGGCTTTATTTTCAAGATTTTACAAAAAACAAAATTATCTTAACATATTTGAAAAATTATTTTTTAAGAACAAGAAGTGTTTAATGCCTCTAATTGAACCCAAATGAGACTCCTTATAGACACTATGACGATCGATTCCAAATGAGACTCCACTTATAGGTGATTTGATATATATCCCGTATAATTTATAATTTTTTCTTTTATTTTTAACCTTTAAAATAAATATTTTTATGATTTTACTATCCTAGATTATTATTTCTAATTTGACCTTGTGAAGGATTACAATTAGGATTTAGGGATGGTCGTGGGGACAATACATACAAAAGGTATACTGAGACACCTAAATTTACGTAAATAAGAACTCTAGATTTAAGAAAAATTAATATTTATTGTAACAAGAATTAAAAAAAATACTTTAAAAAACACTTATTTAGGACCCCCAAAAGTTTAGGGCCGCCCTCGAATACATGATGATTTCTATAATTGTAATATTTTTTAGTAAATCACAATAATAAACTGATGCTCTTATCTCAAATCCAGTGTTATAAAATCAGATTGGTCCATCGATCCGGGATGGCAAGAGGATCTCGGACCGAGATTCAATCGGAGGTCGACTCAAGATCACTAATTATATATATTTAAAAATATAAAAACCTAAATTAATAATATAAAAAATTTAAAAAATCGGAAAAAAAAAACTCGCCGAACCAGGATCAGGTCACCATTTCAGTGATTGAACATGTCAATTCAACGGATTTTTGACCGATTCAACTACTAATCGGTTTTTTGGGATCACCCATATTTTGGATATGATTTACTTACCGGTTCGAGTTTCACATCATTGCTCAAATCAATCTCTTATGGTTATGGAACTATAATTAAGCCTTTTTTAAACCAACACTCACATGGTTAGACTTATACTAACAAAAGTTGAAGGTGTAAAGGAACAGAATAAACAGCCCATCAAAGTCTCCAATGGTCATCAATCCGAGACTGATCATGTCCACTGTAAGTGAAACTAGGTGCCGCCGCTAGATCAATTAAATCAACACCGTTCATTATAAGTTGACCAGATGTTTTGTTGCATGCAATCAAAGTGAAATCATCACAGAAAAAGCGTAATGGGAGGCAAAAAAGATTAAAAGAAAAAGAAGAGTGCATTTGAGTCAAAAGGAATGGCATGGCTTGGCAGCACAGAGAATCCTCCTGGCTACAAAGCTTTCTTCCTTGATTCGATTTTTATTTTAAAAGTTGTGACAAAATCATCACATTGTTCTCACATATTCACATGAATTATTTAGACTAGTACCGTGTCATTTTGTCACGAGTACTCGCGGCAACATATTTTCACATAATTAGGATGTAATATTGAGTTGAGTTTTCCGCAGTTAATTTAGTAGTCAACATAAAGTCAACTCAAGAATGAATCATTCTTTACATGGCTTTTTTTGTCCTCACGGTAGTATGTATACACATAATTATGATGTAGTGTTGAGTTGAGTTTGTGATATAAGATTAATAATAAAGAGATAAATGAAATCCACATAAGATGTATCTTAAATAAATTTCGATAATTAATTTAATAATCAACATAAACTCAACTTAATATCGAATCATAATCGGCAAATTGTTTAAATATGGGGCCGCTGTAAGGGCAGCTAATGGCGCGTGTACTGATTAAGCACGTCTAATCGTAAAGATTAATCACAAAACATAGACAAATAAAAGAGCTAGTATGTCCCATAATCAATGATTAATTACTATTATTAAAAGCTTGATGTAATTCGAAGTATGGGATAAGGAGAATAACGAGGAACTTGTCACCTTGATTAGCGGAATGGAATAGGGTTTTGTGTTTTGTGCTTGCAAGCTTGTCGTTTAATTGATTTTTATTTAAAAGAAAAGCTTCATTAATTATTCTTTTGGAAAACTTTGACAATTTGTCCCCCGCTATTTGCACCTTCAGCCATAACACTTGACTAGTGCAAATCTGCCAGGTTATAATCCATAATTAAAAGGGAAATTTAATAAAATGATTCAATAAATTTTTAAAGGGAAATTATCAATTTTCTATCTAAAGATTAACTAAAATTCAGTCATATTCGGAAATTTTTGAAATGTTCAGTTTTTATATGAAGTTAAATAATCAAAATACCTTTATAACATCAACAAATTTAGACAACATTAATTTTCTTAATGTAACTAACAACAACTTTTCAAATTTAATTAA